>JAMKCH010078740.1:0-88647 GCA_023653785.1 Ophioderma brevispina | reverse complement strand
GCAGCCTATTTGATCCAAATTTCTTGGTCTACACAAAAACAGATAAAGTAAACATTGGATAATAGTACCTTTAAACAGCAGACAATGTACGTACAATAATAGTGTCAAGGAGCTGTCGTAATACATAGCATCCATCACAAAGGCAAGCAAGGAGAGAGAGGAAACAACAGAAAGAATCAAACGAGAAATTACTCCCCAAATTTGGGAGCGGATATGATGGAATGCAGGAAACGGGATCAATTAAGTAGAACGAGAGGAAACAAGGGAAATGAAAGAAGAGCGATTAATGAGGGATGGTGATACAAAACAATGTGAGCTAATGTGTAAAGTACCTCAGCATCACTAGTGGGGGAGGAGAAGAGCTGTCGTCGTTCACTGAGGGATTGTGGGATACCAAGGATGATAGTAAACCTTTTCAGTGAGTTACCGCAGTACTGCAATGGCAGATGCATCATCTACATTGATAATAATGGAAGGTTGCCATTTTGGTTAAAATTAGTTCTAAAACGAAGGAATTGCTTGGCTTCTTGGCAAAATGTGAACATTTGGTAGGTGGAGGGGTCAAAGGGGAGCGATGCTACAGAGACTTGGCTCGAGGTTTCTAAGGGGTCCCCAGTCGTTTGCCAGTTTAGATAGAATTTTTTTCAAAGTTGAAATGTAACTTTCAAAACGTCACTAAGCAAGTGATGAAGGTCAATTTCACGCCATTGTCTTCCTGAGGCATTTTGTTTTTCACACAACCGAGATACACACACACATGCTCTTAGACTTTTGAATCTTTTTTGCAGGTTTTTTGTTCAATGTGATGTTAGCGGTTTGTTCTAATTGTTAGTTACATTAAACATACAGGATGAAAAGGTGCATGCTCCATTCAAATAATAATTAGTAACAATATTTATTACTTATAATGTCTCCAAATGGCCAATATTTTCAAGTCAAAGTCTGCTACGTAAGTCAAAGTCTGCCCTGAATCATGGTGCATCTTGCATGGCAAGACTTATGCTTAGGTCTTTGTTGTTGGTTAGTAGTAGCAGTGCCCACTCTTCCACTCAAGGTTGTTCCCATTTGGCTCACCCCCAAGAAAAATGGAGCTCCAAAAATATATTAAAAACCAGGCCCGTAACCAGGGTTTTTTAGGGGATGGGCGATTTTTTCTCAAAAGGGGGATATTTCAAAAATGCAAGGGGGGGGGGGGGCAATTTGGCAAAAGTGGAACTTTTCGGACTTTTTTACCAAAATTTTAACCTTTTTCAACAAAACATAAAAAAAAACCTAATTTTTGGCTATCTACCTCGTAAAATCTAGCTTTTGGTCCCTTTTTAGGCTCTAGTTAGGGGGTTGGGGGCTTTTTGGAATTTGGGGGCATCCACCCTCACTACTCCCCCCTGATTAAAACTCCCCCTTGAAAACAAAACTGCTCCCCACCCACACAAACAAAACAAACAAAACAAACAAATGCTGGAATCATAACACTAATCTGTTACTGTGCAGAATAAAAAAGGTGACAATGTGTGTAAATTATTTGACAATTTTATGATCATTTTAAATTTGGACCCACATGTTTTGAGACCACACGGATAAAAATTAAATAAGCAATCTTCTATTAAATTAGTTTGACTATATGAGACATCCTTTTATTAAAGTTATCAAAACAATGTCTTCTTGTATGTAGAGCAAAATTTGTAGAAAATTGACTAATTTCTGCAGTGCACCACAACTATAATTTTTTTAGTTGGTTGATGGAGCATATCAGGTTGGTTATTTTGCAAATATCAGTTGAGATGTTATTTAAAGAAATTTTTTTTTTTTTTTTTTTTTTTAATTTTAGGGCACTCTTCTTTCAAGATCAGAGCGAATACTTTCATATCTGATAAGTAAGATATAAAGCAATTGAAAGAAGATATTGTTACGACCCAAACTACAAACTGTGAATAGCATTGAATTCTGATCTAAAAAGAGACACCTGTTTATTGATCCTCCCATTTCAAAACCTACTTTTATTCGAACAAGCAAATTTTCTTGTGAATTAATGGCATCTGCTTTCTTGCAGTAATTATTTGCCTTAGGTAATTAGAAAGTGAATAATTGCAAGGTGGGCATTGCTAAAATTAGACCCTAAAACACCTTTTGAACAAATTTAAAATGTATAATACAATTAATTCTCAAAAGTAAATGCCCGCTAAAAAATGGCCATACATTAAAATTTTTGTACCAAATGAATGCATTGATGTTGGATGGAATAAGTAGTGGAGAGATATGCCCACTGAGTCCGATGAGATTTGGAGAAAAAAGAGGGCTTTGCCTGCGAGCTGAGCGGCACCGACGGTTTGTTGGTACTTTGGAAAGTGGAGACTCTAACTAGGTATTCAATCTAACCCTGCAACTGTCGCCTCGAGACGAAACATTTTTCAGAAAGTTCAAAATTGTGCAATTTTCATTTATATTCAGAATCAGCAGCGAATGCATCAAATGATCCAACAAGCCATAGTCTTAGGTCGTGGTTTGAGGGGGATGGCTCCCAAATCTAAAACAAAAAATAATGACCTTACGTGTTATAACCTATACAAATTATAGGCAGGATGAAGAGTAGGAGTGTGGGTGAGTGCTGAGGAGTGATTGATATTGTCAGAATCAGTTTTGTCTGTCTTCCATTACTATTATAAAGAAGGGGAACAGGCTGGCATGGTAAGGGGCCTAGGTGAGGAGGTGTTTGCCGATTTAGGCTAACAAATTGAAGTGGTTTGAGGGGAATTGATTACTGTGTGGTATACTAACAAAAATTAACTAACAAAAGTGACCCAAAAATGACTGAAAACAGTTGTTGATTTGAGGGGTGTTGTCCAAGATGGTTGGGAAGGAACATTAGTGCCAAGAGTCTGGAATTGGGACCCAGATCTGTACCAATATTTGCTGAAAATGGTATGGATAGTACCACAAAACTTACTGGCAATGTTTTATTTAAAAATTCCACCATTTTATCAAATTTAGGAATTTTGTCAAAATTCCTACAAATATTAGAAAAAATTTTGAAATGTGAGGTAACCCATCTTCTATATGAAATTTGCATTAAAATGGGGTTTGCATAAAATGGGTCATTCAAAGACCAGACCAGTTCTTGTGTTAATACCTCTTTACAAGTAAAACCCCTCTTGCTATATTAAATCCAACATGTGACACCCCTATAGTACCATCTAATATACATGTGACAACACATGATGTTCAATGTTGTATAATATACATGTGATAATCAGTGTGCCCATATGAGAGGATCATGACAAAAACTGTATATTGCTTCATAAGTGGGATGGAAGAACATCTTTTTCCCTGATAGAGTCAATGTATGGCACCCATGTGTACCCATGGATGTATGTGTTGATAACAATGGTGGCCATACTGTGACAGAATAATGACCAAAGAAGTATATTGTTCATAAGTGGATGTATGATAGGTGTAGGACATCCTTTCCTAATAGCGTCAATGTATGGCACCAAATGTTGTACCATGTGATATATGTGTGATACACCATGTGGTTTTGCATGCGATAGGGTCATTACAAAGAAATGTATATGTGCATAAGCTACATAGAATATATATCATTTTTGCAATATTAAGGGTAATGATGTCGTTTTGTTTCTGTATTATCAGGTGATGATGAAAAACGCATCCAAAGTCACAACTGTATCTCCAGTATCAAAAAGTGCATTTCTCCTCCAATTTAGCCACAAATTATGTGGGAATGTTCCTGCCACATTTTGGTAAAAATTGTCACATTCCTTCCACAGACCAATACAATTAATTACATATTAACACAAGGAACCAGAAGAGAGATACATGTGATTCATACGACGTAATATGGAGGGTTAAAACCATATGGGGCCTACAAGGGACTATTACTCGCTCAAAGTTAAAACTTTTAAATTTTTTATAAAAAATTTTTTTTCGCACTATTGGATTCTGGGGGAATAGAATCTGTTTGAAAAATACATTCAAATGGTAACAAACAAGCCTAGTCTTTGAGTCAGTGATGTTTCAGATGGCCAAGAGTTAGCCATGATCTATACAGAATCTGACAGACTTGAAAGGGCTAAAAAACGTCCCACACTATTCGGCACCAACTTACAAAGAAAGAGTAGTCAAACATTTGATCATGCGTAGATAGAAATCCGAAACAGGGAATCTTGTAAAAACACACACGGGGTTTGGAACGACTAGAATATGAGGGAAGGGGGGTAATCGACCATTTAGCTCACATTGCTAAGAAAATCATATTCAAGGTTGAGTTGCCTTGGTTATTTTGTCTTTAGGAGCGCATCGCAAAAAAACGTTTCGATGAGAGCTATAAAAAAGTTGGATCTAGGTTATAGTGAAATATCTTGAAACGAATATCGTGTGCATTTTGTGATGGAAACCTTTTTGGGGTTCACAGTGTCAATATATCTAGATATATTTTCCTTTATTTTACAAAAAGTGTAGCAAATTTTGGATAGGAGTAGGAGAAATGATTTTATGGGAACCATTCGAAAAGGTGTTAAAAAGTTATGATTGAAATCAGGTAAAATCACCATTCATATATTATATCTGTATATGAGCTGTAAAGAATCCTCATCCATGCATTAGTTGATTTATAGTACCCAGAACACAGGAGCGATGGTATGAATTACATTTGATATGTATAGCTCACTGAACTTTGTCTTTGGTGATGAGGCATTTAGTAGGATCATATCACTTCTATAGACCAATGGTTTCAATTACACTGGCACAGTTCGGTACCTTAATTCACCAGTGTATTAGAAAACACACGCCCTGAGTTTTGTGTATGATTATATAATTGGTACCCAGAACCCACAAGGTCAGTTATGTCTATGGCATGATGTACATTGCTGTGTACTTGGTAGATGAGTATATGTAGCTCAATATATTGTGAGCCAATATGTCTCATCACAGGGCACAGTTCAATAGCTTTCAGTCACCAGTGGATATAAGCTAACAGGTCTGGGTTTGATCCACCGGGGTAGCCAATCGGATGACCTTTTGTGCAGAGATTAGATTCAATGTTGTCCCTTTATTGTAGTATGCAAATTTCCATTGTTGCACTGGACTCACCAGCTGGTGCAAACAATGGAACAGGAATCTTAGCCATGCAGTCTCAAAGCCAACCCAATGTGACTGATGCTCAAACAATTGAACATTGAAATCTACAGCCATGCAGTCTCAAAATCAACCCAATATGACGCGGCTCAACAATTGAACATGAAATCTACAGGCCAGGGGCAGTTCAAAACCGACACCAATGGTGACTGTGGCTCAAACAATGAACATGAAATTACAGGCCATGCACTCCAAAAACCAACCCAATGTGACTGCTGGCTCAAACATATGAACATGAAATCACAGAATATGTCAGTCTCAAAACCAACCCAATGTGACGGCTGGCTAAAACAATGAAGATGAAGACAGATATGCAGTCTCAAAACGAACCAATGTGAAGCGGCACAAACAATGCTGCATGAAATCTCAGATATGCAGTCGTCTCAAACCTGACACCAATGTGACTGCGGCTACACAATGAACATGAAATCTACAGATATGCAGTCTCACAACTGACCAATGTGGACTGCTGCTTTTTAAAAACAATGAAATGAAATCTACAGATATGCAGCTCAAAAATGAACCCAATGTGATGCATGGCAATTAAAACAAGAACATGAAATCTACAGATATGCAGTCTCAAAACTGACCCAATGTGACTGCTGGCTAAACCAATGAACATGAAATCTACAGCCATGCAGCCTCAAAACTGACCCAATGTGACTGTGGATTAAAACAATGACACAGAAATCTAAGTATGCAGTCTCAAAACAAACCCAATGTGACTGAGGGCTTAAACAATGAACCCTGAAATCTAAGATTGCAGTCGCAAAACTGCCCATGTGGACTGCGGGATAAACACATGAACATGAAATCTACCAGCCAGGCAGTCTCAAAACCACCAATTGACTTTCTGCTCAGTTCACCATGCTAGTCACATAGGATGACAGATCACAATGAACTATGTCCCTGGTGGTTGAGAATATTTTTAGTCGTTCATAGTATGTCTCAGACCTAAGGGTATACTCCAGCACTTTTCTTGGAAAGATTAAAGTTCCTGTATTACACAAACTGTTCTTGATGTAAGGAATTCAAATGCAAAACCATGATGAGAACTCTGGTTTAAAATTACCTGAACTGAAATGTAGTGGTTATGGTGACCCCTCAGGGCAATTGGGAATGCAAATCAGCATGTTTCCTCTGGTTTTCCCTATTATAGAGTAACCTTGCATGCGTGGTGATTTTGATTTTTTTTTTCGGAAAAGATAAGGAATTGTTATGGGAACAGAATCACAGGTAAGCATCAGGGCAATGCATTTATGTTAGGTCGAGCACATTTCAATGCCAATTGAATGGAAGGGACCTGTGGGTACTTACTTTCAACTAACCCCGTGCTAATGTTATACATGAAGATTTTTTTCCCAAGGATCAGTCATTTTATGTTTAAAATTTCTTGTTTAAAGGACTAACTTTTTTTACCATCACAATCTTTAAAAAAAAAATATTTGACATGTCAGGTCTCCATTTGAAAATGTTAGATACAATTTTGGAACCTCTCTCAAACTAAGGTATTGTTTTTGGTTATTCAAATATCTCAACAAGTGCAACATTAATCATGACGGGTGAGAACAGAAAATCACAAAAACTTTTCATAAAAAGCGAAATATTTTTAGCAGTCAGTTACTCTTTACATATTACCATATCTTGTCACCTGCCTCTAATGTTACTGCTTGATGGCCAAGAAAATAAAAATGTCTGCTACTTCTAGAGGACTAAGCCAACATGACCACAAGTCGGCCAATCGTCCCAAGAACTTTGTTTTAGACTGCAGAGTCTTGTCTCACGCACCAACTGGACCCCATAAAAAATATCTCACTGATCCCCCTTACACGTGTAACAAACAAGTCCGACCAATGTATATTGGAATCCTATCACACTTTAGCCGATAAAATGCTAATCATTGTAGCGAACAGGATCTAGCGTTACTAGCGTGTAAAGGAATGCAGTGTATCCACACGCCTATATCAGTCAATGAAATCATATTCCTTTACTTAAAAGAGTTCAGCAAAGCACCTTGCTTCAATCCTATTTCTAAAAAACGCCCGTCTTGCCTCTTACGCGTATCCGATGGTACCCAGTGTCTTTTTACAGTCACACAATGGATTAACTAAGGTGTAGCTTGGAAGCATGGTGTATCAATGGTCAAAGATTAACTCCTTAAAAAGAATACTTCATCTGCTATCTACTACTGCTGAGAGCAGGTGTTTACTGATTCTGCATTGATATATATTTAACTCACTCATTTTTTTTTCATGAAAGTGTTACATATGTATATCCATTAGTTGTTTCCAAATATTTTTAAAAAAACAATTTTGTATATTTTGAGCAATGATTTGACTGAGTACTTTTAAATCCCCTATATTCTCAAAGGACAATTCCCATTCTGTAGAAAATACGATTACAGTGGTCCTGGGGTATCGCAAGGTGGCAAACATTGGTCAAATGCATACTAATCTTAAGGGGTGGCAACGAACTTGAGTCACCCGCAATTAGTGACTAAATGAGAATTTGCAATGAGAAAGATTGTTTTTCCTCAAGAACATGTAAATGGATTTGATTCTTACCCAATGATTACTGACTCCTGGACAATTCCACACATATTTTTGTAATATAATATTTATAAGCGGCGCGAATCGAAGCTCTTATAGACAACAGCGTATACACCATGAAGCTATTGAAAAAGCTTATTCTGACAGTTTTTAAAAAAACCGACCCTCATTTGATCCCCCTTGTCGTTTCTTACCATTAAACTCCTACGGAGTTAATATTGACGGGTTACCGACAGGGATTCGCCATCTTTAGCAATTGTAATTTTCAATTTGGCTTCCGATATTCCAAAAATTAATTTATTTTATCCTCCATCTCGTTGGATATGTGTTTTCCCTTCGCAAATATTTTTTATGTACTCCACGGTGTTCTAACATTAAACCTATGATATTTGTTCTGATATGTTTAAAAATTATCTTTTAATTTTTCTTTTTTGGTTTTTTTAATTATTCTTTTTTTATTTGCTATTTTGCAAAATTGTTGCGGGGCTTAGATTACCGAAGGTGCACTTCGAAATTAAGCAACACTCTCTGCTTTGCGTACCCCCAGAAATCAAGGCTAGACGGTAACACAGGCTACAAATGGGTGTCCTTTAATACTGGTGCAAGAGATACCTCTTTACCCCTGGAGGGGGATAGGGGAGGCTGAGACTTCCAACTGTTCAAATCGGTCTAGACTATGGCCATTTGTACACCGTTTCACCCGCCTGGATGTACCCTGACACGTACCATCATGACTAGTGTAGTGTTTTGCAAGGCCCAATAATAGTTCGGTTCATCTTACGGCCAGGTTCTGTTTGTTGTACTGTTATTCCGGGAGTTATGCCGTATTAGGCTATGACTTAGTCCCGATGTTGCTCTGGCTTTCCGCTACGATAGCCCGGTAGGTACGACGACTGCAACGCTACATGACGGCTACGAACATCTGCTAGACTAGCATATCAGGTTGCTTATGCCTAACATGTATCTATGAGTATGTTTTCTACTTTGCAATCTAACTTAGAATAGATAATTTAATTGAAAAAATTTTCAAATCTTGTCCAGTTAACTTGCAGCTATTCTCCTGATGACTGATGTATTCCCAATTCATACTAATCATACATTAATGAGTTGTCCCATAAACAACCCAGCCTAAGCCTAAGGCGTAGTCTAACCATGAACTAGGCCTGGCTTAGCCGAATGTTGCTGCTCTACGAACGATCTATGCCTGGCTATGATGCAAACTGCAGCCCGGGGACTGCACTCTGCAAGCCCTGACATAGCATTATCTCACCTAGAAAGACAAACATTCTCTGGCTTGACGTTGACAATTACAACAAATACATGACTCGCTCAAGTCTCGCAAGCAAAACCAAAAAGTAACCAAGACTAGCCCTATAACCCAAGTTAGGCCCTACTCCTATCTTCAAGTCATAGGTCGACTTGCCTGCCACTACTTTCATAGCTGGGCCTATGCTGTTGTGTATGTTTTGTAGAGCCGAGCCACAGCCGTTGTGTTCACAGGTCCAGCCAACCGATTGAGACAAGAGACTTAATTCAATTTTTCCTCATTATTTTTACAAGCCAACTTATAATTAGCTTTTAAACAGCATTTTGCATGACAATTCTTTCCCATTAGCTTTTTTATCATCAATCCGTTTACAACAAAACAACCATTTTCCA
This sequence comes from Ophioderma brevispina, assembly GCA_023653785.1. Lineage (NCBI taxonomy): Eukaryota > Metazoa > Echinodermata > Ophiuroidea > Amphilepidida > Ophiodermatidae > Ophioderma > Ophioderma brevispina. The sequence goes on along the minus strand of JAMKCH010078740.1, from coordinate 79,291 downwards.
GTTTAACCGATGTTTTTTTTTTAATTACCATTCAGGCCTCTTATAAATTGTGTTGTTGAGGAGGTAATCACTACGTCAAAATATTATGATTGTACATTCAATCGCTTGTTGATAATTGTTAACACTAACATCCCATATAACAGATATCAGCTCTCAATTTGTTCTGGCAGAGACTTAGCAAACACTTTTCTCTCCTGTCCTGTCCGTCTATCCTGTCTGTCCATTTAAAAGTGTGTCCGATTTATCTGGATTCGTACGGGCTACGATGCTGTAACTTTGTGGGAGGAAGCGGGGTGATGAGTTCTTCGACCTGTTTGGATTTTGGGGCATATATAATCTAATTAGTGTCTAATTTGCATAATTTTTACGAAAATTTTCCCACAAGCTTGTGTACAAGTTATCCAGATTTCATAAGGTTGTATATAATGATGTCCCTGGTGGAAGGAATCATTTGAAGAGTTCTCCACCTGACCTAGATTTTGGGCATATTCCGGGCAATTGGGCTATGCAAATGAGCTAATTAATATGCCAAATCACATAATTGCTATATTTTTTGAAATGGTACATAGATATGCAATTCCTTTGCTGCATAAAGCCTATCATGGTGCACACGTATTTTTTGCAATTTGAAAGAAAGGCATGTGGATATATGTTGTCTTAGTACCGTATGCACATGAGCTAATTTATATGCATATTGCTGTGATCGCTTAAAACGGTACATCGGATAAGCAAAAATTCCTTTGCTACATGAAAACTACAATGATCATACTCTGTGTGAATCACCAATGGGTGAAAGTGGTATTTTGGATTAAAATTTAAAAAAAGAAAAAACCTAAAAAATTAAAAAAAAAGCTTGTGTACAGTTATCTAGATTTCCTAAAAGATGCGACTTGGAAGGAAGTGTTTGAAGAGTTTCTTGACCCGATTAGAATGTGGGCATATGTTCTGAGCAAATAAGGTAATGCCAATGGCACTAATTAATATGCAAATAAGCACAATCGCTATAGTTTTTTGAAATGTATCATCGGATACACACAATTCCTTCGCTGCTATTGTGCGCCTCGTTTGTTTTGCATCTGAAGTATGTGATAGATTGTAGCTTAGACGTATCATGAGCTAATTAAATCTGCGTACTGCTGTATGGCGAACGGTAAACATCGATAGTCAAAATTCCTCGCTACATGAAAACCTACTATGCTACTATGCCATACATCATCTTTTGTTGAATTATAATTGGGGGTCAAAGTGCAAAAGGTATGGCACCACTCATTTTTTTGGGGGGTGGGGGGTTAAAGGTGCATTTTGTTTATTCCAAGCACCTTCTTTTTATTCACTGTTTCACTAATATCATTGAGAAAAGCTAATTCCAAAGTTTTGGAGTTATCCCTATCTTGGGGTTTTGTGTTATGAGCACTTGCTGTTTCCTATAGGCTACTGTGCTGTATTTCTTTATTGTACGGGACAGAAAATACAAAATTGCGAATTTCGTACACTGCCGACATTTGCAACAGGTACAAACGAGATTTTAATAGAGATGAGGGGTCTTTGTTTATAGTTGGAGGGGTCCTTGTTTTTATAGTTAGGGGGGTCTTTTGTTTATAGTTGAGGTGGTCCTTGTTTTATAGTTGAGGGGTCTTTGTTTTTATAGTTGAGGGGTCTTTGTTTTATAGTTTTGAGGGGTCTTTGTTTTCTAGTTGAGGTGGTTCTTTGTTTTGTTAGGTGGGTCTTTTTTTTTGTTTATAGTTGAGGGGGGTCTTGTTTTATAGTTGAGGGGGTCTTTGTTTTATAGTTGAGGGGATCTTTGTTTTATAGTTGGTGGGTCTTTGTTTTATAGTTGAGGGGTCCTTTGTTTTTATAGTTTAGGGGGGTCTTTGTTTTATAGTTGAGGGTCTTCGTTTTTTATAGTTTGATGGGGTCTTTGTTTAATCGTTGAGGGGGTCTTTGTGTTATAGTTAGGGGGTATTTGTTTTATATTGAGGGGGGTCTTGGTTTTTATAGTTGAGGGGGTCTTTGTTTTATAGTTTAGTGGCGTCTTTTTTCTCGTTTGAAGGTCGTTGTTTTATAGTTGAGGGGTCTTTGTTTTATAGTTCAGGGGTCTTGGGTCTTTGGTTTGGGTCTTGGGTCTTTGTGTTATAGTCACCGACCCGCCATTCTCGCTACCATTACTCTTTTAAAAAATATTCGACCAGGTTACTCCTTATATGTTGATGACGATTGGTAAATATTCAATCAAAATATGACAGAATGAAAAAGTGTATCTGAGCGCGCGCTTCTCAGGTCTACCTCATCATATTATTTGTATTGTACTGGTAGATTTTTTTTTGTGTTAAATATGAATGACACCTTGTTTAGGAAATGGACTTTATGTAAAACTCTCTTTGTAAACAGAGATTTTTCTGCTATCAGCAATAGAGAGCAAATATTTGCCGCTAAATGACCAACTCTACTCTAATCATTTCAGTATTAAAAAGGTTTGTTTGTTTTTTTCTTTGCTTTTTTTTTTTGCTACTCAGCAGTAGATAGGCAGAGAAAATATTTTGTGTGCTGGAAAGGTCATCGCCTCCGAGCAAACCTCCACCCATGGTAAACATTGAGATGGTTTATGGTCCCCTTACATCATTGGTGGAGTATTTTTCATAATTTTCCCTTAATTATTGGTCATGTGTCCATATGACAGTTAAAGATATTTTGTTTCTGAGGGTCCTTGGCATTTTTAGTACATCTCGCTTGTTGTTTTTGCTCAATTTGTCACAATACCTAGTAAAAAAAAAAAGACATAGAATTGGTTTAAGGAATTGTGTAAACCAGAATGAACAAAATCATGACAATGTTTGTAAAAATCAAACATGATAATTTTGGTAATCACATAAAACCCTTGTTAACTTCAATTTGATCTAAATTCCATTTGGAAATGTACCATGAAATAGCCAAAAAAAACTTGAAAAGTTAGATGGTTTAGGATTTGAATAATATATCAGTTCTTAACTCAGAAACACATCTGGCAACATTGGTTCCCATTTTTTCTTGATCAGAGCAGTATTACATTGGATGATTGAAACAATACTGTTCATGTGGAAGGCACTGTGCAGTGGCATACCTTGGGGTGCTTTCATTTGTTCCCCCTAGCCCTAGGGGTTCATGCCAAACAGTCAGAATCATCCTATTTTGGTTATTAGAGGTCCGTCCACCCCCGTGGTGCTGGCAGGTCTGGATGCGGCCGGTTGCTTTGCCTATTCTCACGGGAATCTTGTTTACAGAAGGTGGAGTTCCAATGTTACTACCCAATTGGAAAAAAGCTCTTCGATGAATTCAAAATTCCCCGTTGAAGACTTTACCTAACTCTTCCATAACAGAGGGAGTAGATTTGAAATGGAATAGCCCCATTTGTGTAGACATACATTTTACGTATTTTTTTTCAGAAATTGAGAAATTTAAACCTGGCAGAGACTTGATCTTTAGTAGACCACATCAACATTATTTTCTTAGATTCCTTCAGAGTTTGCAGCCACTTTCTGTTGTCTGCTATACCATAAAGTCAAAGCATAACCCATTATTCAGTGCTTTTTCACACCACTTTCATCAACAGCTATCATGTTTCCTCTCTTGAATCTACATCTTACTATCACACACTATCGATATGTCAAACATCTCATAAATGAGCCAAAATGACCACTGGGTGCCCCGCCAAATCCCGCATCAATCCCAGCCTCATTTGACAAGGCCATGAAATCAATCAATATTACAGTTGCGGATTATTTTTGTGAGATAGTCATTCCAGGTAAAAACTGTGGGCCTTGCGGTGAGGATTCGGTGAGATTTGATGTCTTTCCGCATAATGGCTGTCGCCTTTAATTTAGTCGGTGCTCATTTTTGGGTCCATCCAATTTTGGTATAAGAATGGGCAGTCTATGTGGAGAAAAAAATGGTGGTTTTGTATGCATGACTGATAGTAAGAATTTGCTGTCTTTAATATTTCAATGTGATGTTGAAATACTTTGCTTTTACTGCCTGTGTGATTTTATTAAAGATAATTGTAAGGATTTGCAAGAATCAGGCATCATAGGTTATGGCTGTAATCTTTCAGGGGTACACATGTGTCAGGATCTCTTTTATGTAGGTCTGCTCTTTGATAAGCATTGGCAGAAATTTCTTGATTAAAAAAGTGAAGGATAATAAATTGCTTAGGGAAAGTTTTGGAAAGGTAAGAGTTCATGAATCAAATAGGACATGTTCCTGAGTGGAAAGAAAACATAACTATATATGAAAAAAAAAGCAAAAATATATCCAGCTCTTTCCATCCAAAAAAGCACTGTAGATTTTATTCGAAAATTACCAAAAAAAGAAAAGTTAGCTTGACATTTTAGGCTGTAACTGCAGTAATCATGTTGTCATGAAGCCATCTTAAGAACCACTGGCCTAAGACTAGGCTTGTTTGGACTCATTTGAATGCATTTTTCACGCTGATTCCAATTATAGTCATTAAAAGAAATAATATTTTTAAATTTGGGGGAAAAATAAAAAATAATGAGCGTCTATACACTTGCCTTCAGAATCCAAAAGGTTAAGATATAAAGAGCCCTTTAATAAATCTGGTTGGTTATGAAAGATGTATTATAAGAAACTGTTCAAGCTAGGCTTTGATTTCCACTTTAAATACCAAATTTGAGATCTTTGCCTGTTCATGAATCCATCCATCTCATGCTATTCATTGTAATCGCTGACTAATCATTGTATTGTAACACATCTACTTTTATCCTATTGATCACAGGTGCTACGCACTAATACAATCATAATGATGCTTGTAAAATAGAAGGAAAAAAGTGCACACAGTCTCAAATATCAGTCCAAAACTTTGATGATTTGGTTAAATTTGCATAAAGTCTCCTGTGATTGTGTCTCTCAAAACAGACGCTCCGAATCTTTCAATGCACTTCCTGATTCCCGCCAAAAAGGAGACCATATTTTATTTTTAATATACAGCTATGTGAATGGATAAAGTTAGATTCATCAATTTACATTTGATTTCTAGCCACTTACCATAGTAAGTTTTGAATTGACTGGATGTTTGCAGTGGGATAAAAGCCCATCCCCATCTTGTGCCTGCCCGTTTGTGTGGATCTGTTTGTTAAGGCACTAGTCCTACAGTGATTTGGCGTGAATCATCATTTCTTTTTTTCTTGGGACTCTCAAGCACCATGTACAGGAATGCGATACGAATCTGCTAATAGCAGCTGCATGGTGTTGCCTTCGATACGCGCTATTGTCCCGTATGCCCCTTGTATGCTGATCGGGGTGCTCATTTCAAACTTGCATCCCAATTGTTCTTTTCTTTTTCAACAATAAGGTATCAAATATATGTATTAATTCAGCATGTTAACTTTATTTAAATGAGTACAAACTCGGATCAATTTTGAAACAGCAGTATGTAAAGTGGCACATATTATTTTAATATGTATTTGTTGGAGTTCTTTTACTTTGGAAATAATTCTGATTGGTCATTTTTGATTGATATTCATTTCAGCACTTAAGTGTGCAAAACCCTTAGCAAGTGCCTGTATGCACAGGTGGATTCCAAGGGCTATTTGTCTCTCTATGAACCAAAGATCTGGCCCGGGGGAGCTTGCCCCCTCTCCAACCTAGGGCAAACAGTTCTTGCCCCCTTCTAACTACCACCGATACGGCTCAATGTCATATTCAGCTGACGCCGATGATCCTCCTCACAATTCGTATTGTTTATAAATCTATAATCATATATGGTATTGCACTAAAGTGGCTTTATAGGACAATCTGGGAGCCCGGGGGGCATTTAAGCAGTGTGTTTTGGTGTAGCGTGCTTGTGTGATGGAATTTCTGATTGGGTGGCGGCTGGTATGGAGAATAAAGGTAGCAAACGCTGCGCTATCGATCGGTATCGTGTGGGTTTGGTAACTGGTAAATCTCTATGCACAATCCTTGTCAATCGGATCATATATGATCGTTTACCCTCCCCCCCCTTTGAAATCAGATTCCCCCTACTCATCATTTCTGTCACAAGATGTCCTTTTGTGACCTTCGCGCTAGTCCGTGCGATTAAGGAGACACTATAACATACATCTTACTCTATCCTTTCTACAGAGTATTATCAGCGAATTGAAGCTACCATTGATAGGAACCATAGGCTCTTTTTAGTCCGACTGAACCAGGGCCTGTTCACCACAGAAACCTTATAACACAATCACTGTGGAAATGTTCTTTTTTGTGCTTTTGGAAAATATATGAAATGTAAGCTGCAATGTTTGCAAATGGTCCCTTGGTGGTTTCAAAGGCCGACTCAGATATTTTGAAATATAATTTGTGGTGTAGTAATTAAAAATAGTCATCTAGAACTAAAGATGTCACCTAAAATGTTTGATTCCAAAGTAAGAAGGTGAATCGTGTTTTCTGTTTTCCACCAGTAAACATTTAATGCAGCAGAATAACAGTGCCATAGGATACTGTGTATAACAAAAATCCAGATCCGGAATTTTATACAACAAAGTTGTGATTTTCTATATGAAGACCTTTGATTTGAGTTTAAGTAATTTCACACAGTAATTAGTTATATGGACAAGCTCATGGTAATCAAAAAAAAATGATTTGTTTGAAAATTGGTGCGCCCTCATCGGGAAAATCTCTGATCCAGCCTTGAAAGGTGTTGTTCCAATTTACGTGTATGGTGTTCTCTACTTGAATGAGTCCTGGCACTTGTCACATACACCCCACCCCTCCAAGTATTTCTGTGGGAAACAACTTGCGATTTTGTTGGTAGACGCAATAATGCTGTTGCAAAGCCCTTTCAATACTGGTGCTAATATTGCTGGTTAGACCAGTAAAACGGCGGTTTTTTGTTTATATCGTGGGAAGGACATGGATTTGAGGGCTCAAAGTCCGGACTACAATGAGAAAAAACACGGCCTTCATCTGATATCAAAATCGATTCTACTCTACTCCCCGGGTAATCAGGGGGCCCCAAAGAACGATTCGGAACAACTCACCTTTAAGCTCTAACAATGTTCATAATTCAATTCTTGATAAGATATGGAAAGCCTTTCTACTTCATACCGTTGTCTCACAAAAAAAAAAAGGAAACCCTCAAAGCGCACTCTGTTTCACGAAAAAGTGTAAACACACAAATTAATACACTTCTGAAAAGTGCATTTCATTTGGGTTTCCGACACTGAAATCGTTCCAAGGAGACCATATTGACCGAGTTAGGCCGATTGGAAAATTTGTACCACTTTTTCATTTTCATTCCCGTATTGTAATGTTGCAGTAGTCTTTAGGCAATACACATTCTCCCAACTCATTCTTTTGTTTTATGGTTTCTTTTGTTTTTGTGACAAAGGTCAGTTTTGATATTGAAAAAGTGGAAGTTTATCAATTATTAGAAATTCCAATATTTTGGCTCATTCTTCTTTATCTTTCTTTAACTCTGCCGCCTTCTTCCCCCCCCCCCCACTTGGGGAACTTGGCAGCCTGTAATACGGATGCAGCTTGCGTCTTTCCATTGTCACTATTAATTCGAATTATCTTGTCTGTGGAATGCTTGCAAAGGCAGTGGTCATTCTTTGCGAAGATCCCAAGATTTGACTCCGCTAGATTTCGCCCTTGGGAAACATAACGATTGAAGTGTATGTATGCAGCCTTCAGATCTGACTTGCGTTTGGCGGACACTGGTGTGAAAAATTATTTAGGTATGAAAACAACTAATTGTTGATTCATGCAATGTTTTTTAGGGCAAAATACATGCAGTTTCTGATTTTGGCCTTTAAAATGGGAAAAAGTACTCACTTTCTTGGAATAAATCATAGTTTCGCGGTTCGTTCGTCGGCCAATTTTGGCCAAATTTGGCCTTTTTTGAGTGACAAAATTTTGACATGTCTATTGGAATGACCATATCCACAACAAAAATAAGCCAGTTGTTATTTTTAAATTTAATGTTAAATTATTCACATTCTTTATTATAAATATTTGCATTGTTCATTCACCTCCTGTTTTTTGTGTAGAGCTTTCTTGAAATTGTACGTAGAAAAATGACAAAATAAGATTACGCAAAATTTTTTTTAGGTTTTTTGCCCAATTCTCGTACTTCACATGACCATAATTTCACAAAGGTCTACCTAGAGAGATAATTTTTGTGCAGTTTGGTTCATAAATGAATAGCAATGCATAGGTTAATAAATAAGTTTTGAACACAATAGTCTTGAGTAAGAAAATTATAATGCAAATTTTACCGTTACCATACCCCTTAATTTTCTGCAGGCGTGAAAAAATTATTTTGATTGATAAAAAATTCAAACTCAAAAAATCCAGGGATTATGGGATTTAAAAGATGAACTTGTTGTGCCCAATAGACCTCCCCTACAACAGTTCATCATTATTTAGACTTAGGACTCCTCATTTTTGAGTTTGAATTTTTTATCAATCCATTTTTTTTTCTTCCGGCAATAGGTCTTTAATGTACAAGCTCTATATCATACAAATCCACGAAATACCAGCAGAACACTAGCTGAACATTAAAGATCATAATGAATTAATTACAGTTATTTAAACATATTCCAGAATAGAATACCTTAACTTATGTTTACTAGGGTATATTTGACAGGTTTTCAGTAAAAAAATCGTTATTCCTAGTTTAGCATGTTGTCTCTTTTCCCTATTCGAATTCATGGAGGTTTGTATTTTGAGGTGTGAAAGCTTTAAGGGAGAGGTAATTTTGCATTTCTAATGCCAATTCAGTTTTCTACATAAAAGTTTACCCAGAAAAGTTGTTTTTCATTCAAATTCTTGAACTTCAGTTTTTACTCATTTGTCCTCCAAACGCAGTCAGATCTTGAACGCTGTCGTATAGACAACGGCAAATTTGGCCAAAGCAAAAGGAACTTCGCAATAGAATAACCGCTGCCCTTGCAAGCATCCGCGGACACGAATGATTAAAAGTCGATTATGGAAATGAAAAGAAGTGTGCCAGCCCGACCTCCGTCTTCATGGTCCTTAGAGGCATGCCAAATGGGGGGGGGGGTTGGGGGGGGGGGGGTGGGGGGGCGGCGCAGCACGTAGAAAATGAGAAACGATCTATGGATTTCTAATATTTAACTAAACCTTTTCAATATCAAACTATCTTTTTGTGTCACAAACAAAAGAAACCAAAACGAAAATGTGCTTGGAGAAGGTATATTGTCCCAAACACAGCTCAGATAGTAACAATCCGTGGATAAAATGAAAAGTGTTACAATTTCAATCGACCATAACTCAGTTCAATATGTATACTTTTTGAAAGATTATTTTCGGTTCGGAAACCTAATGAAATGCCTTTTTCAGATGTGTATTAATTTGTATGGTTTACTCTTTTCTTTTTGTGAAATAGAGGGGGCTTTGAGGGTTTCCTTTTTTTTTGAGACCCACCACCCCTGTAACCATGTTGATTACAGCAAATGCCTCTTCATTGTGTGACATTGTCTCTTAGGTTCCGTAAATCTGCAGTGGTATGTTAAAATAGATCTGGCCTGAAAGGACCACTCAAATTCTGCAGTGAGCAGGAGAGAAAAACTGCTTGAAGAAAGTTTGTTTTTTTCAAATTTTAGATATTGAAGTAAAAGGGAATAGGATAAAAACCGAGTAAAGTCATTTTGTTTGTTTTATATAAGGATAGATATTTTTCATAAAGGCCTTGCTGGTTATCTTCCCTGGGTGGTAGGGCATTCCATGTTGCTTGTTGTAAGTGTGTGTTACTTTGCCTGCAGTCACGGAGTCTATTCATGTGCCTATAAACAATGTTAAGATATGAGGTTTTACTGTGATAATGTGTCAAAAAAGTATAATGTGCAAAGTGTGGTTATTGAAAATGTTCAAATGTAAGAACGTAACCTCCAAAATGAGGCTTCTCCTCCCGAAAAAAACTGACATTGTCCTCCCCTCATTTTTAGGCACTTGCCACACCGGTAGAATTTTCCCACCTTTGCAGCTTGTCTAGCCCTTAGTGGAAATGCATACAACAAGTTCAATTTTCTTCTCGCAAATTGTCCAAGAATTGTGAATGAGCAACTATTTTTTTTGTGATCAGCATAAAAATGAATTAAAATTAGTCTAACTGCTTAGTGTTGGGGTCCATTAGGTTCTTTTGGCATAGCAATTTTCACCCTTCTTCCAACCCTAGTATGGCAACAACACATAAATAATGGATTTTTTAATGGCTTCCCTAACATTCTGGGAAAGCCCATTTTCAAAACCACTGGATGTAACCATGCTTGTTTGGACTCATTTGAGTGCATTTTTCATGCTGATTGCAATTGCCAGGAAATGCATAAATTTGAATTTGTGCCAAAAAAATTCACTGTACAGGATCCAGAACCATGCTCCATTGTTGTTTAAAGAACTGTTCGCCGCAGGTAAAACATTAACAGGTACTTGGTTTTGTCCTCATGAAACGTGAAGCTATACAGGCCCACAAAACAAGGGAAATGGTCTAGCCCAAGCCTTAGAAGTTTACAGTCAGACTTCACATACTATAAAGTCTATGAGCAGAACACAAACGACAAAAATAAAGGGCCTGGTTTGCTTTGATGTAAATGATAGAACCCAATATGATGGGTTAACCCAGAGACTGTCTGCAAATTCCCGGGATTATTTTTATTTTAAAAGAGAGAATTATTAAAAATAAAACAGGGTTCCCAACCAAGGTTTGCTCTGTAAACTAGGGCTTCCATGTCGGCTCTTGTCAACTCGTTGTCATCACGTTTCTCAATTTAATTAAATTTCATTAAAATGTCCAATTTCTAACTGGGAAAGTGGAGAATATTATCAACAAATATATTTTTTTTTTTTCTTCTCCCCATTTTTTGAGTATGGAATGCCGGAGAATCTTTATTGCTCCCATGAATATTCCCCACTAGTGGTAGTGAAATGAAGACATGGGAGGTTCCGATAGGACTTGGAACATCCGATCATCAAAGGGAATGTACAACTGATATTCCATACCCAGGTGCAAATGTAATCCCTTCATATACCTACATAGAGATATGAATTCCATTGGGTCTTCTGGGTATCAAAGTCTTAACTACCTGCCTAAAAAAGTATGCAAGCTAATACATTGGCTATAGATTATATTAAAATAGTCTGCAAAACATTGATGTTTGTGTCCAAATGGGTCCCCTTGGATTTTTGTTATGAAACAGAATGAAGGTCCCTCATAAATCAAGGAAGATGGACAATGCCATTGAAGGTGGGTTATTTGTTCTGTCCTAGGTTTATCTTTTGACTCCACCTTTTTTTCTCCAATAAATGGGGTACTAATAAGAGGGGACCCTATGTAATGGTGATAAGCCATTACTGTGTCAATTTAAGAATAAAATCTGGGTGTGCTTATGGATTGTGGACTGGGTGCAAAAGGGAGTCCCTATAATTCCAGCTTTTAAGTATAATATATGGTTGCATAGCCTGAGGCAACAGGATCATCATCATGCGTAAACGAGAAATAGGGACCTCCCTGTTTTTGCAGCGTTTAAGTATAATGATGATCCAAGTGGTCTCACTGAATCAGCATTATATGTGTTAGGGGCGCCGTTTTTGAAGCTTTTAAGTACGATGATAATCCAGTTGAGGCAACTTTGGTAACGAAAAAAGTATCTCTCTCCTCCTCCCCCTTGTTACCAACCACACCCCCCTCTCTCTCTCATCTCTCTCTCTCTTCCCCCCCCTCCTCTCTCTCTCTCTCTTCCTCCTCCTCTCTCTTCCTCTCTTCCTCTTTCCTCCCTCTCCTCTCTCTCTCTCTCATCTCTCTCTCATTGTCCATCTGTCTCATTCTATATTTTAGCCTCTCTTTCTGTCCTGTCGGTTTGCCACTTTTCTCTGTTGTCTTTGTCCATTTATCTCTCTGTCCCCCTCTCTCCATCCCCCGTCATCTCTCTCTCTCCCCTTCACGTCTTTCTTGCTCACTGAATCTCTTACAACCATTTAACATTAAATTTGGGACCAGAAATGTTTGAACCATTCTGAAATTGTGCCATCTTTTAGAACTCTCATGATTTTGTTTTTTTCAATTGGCAGAAATTTAAATGTACTTTGCAAGTCTCATAGGGACGTCTTTACCCCAACAAACCCGGATACCTCCCCGGGCTAACCCGGTTACCTCCCCGGGCTAAGGTGGCTTAGAGTGAATGCTAATAATAAACCCGATGGGAAATCGATAACTTGTTTTTTAGCATAAATTGCATCTTAAAACACTCAAAATTTTTTTTTCTCAGACTGTTTTGAATGGTGCATTCGTCTAAGATGACTGAAATAATCAACATTCTTTTGAAATTGATGATAATTGTGGATGCAGTTGCTTGCATCTCTTGAGCAGTTATACATATCTTTCATTAATCTAGTAGACCGGATTACAATGTGCAGTGGGGTGGCCAAGAAACGCTAACTGTGATGGCCTGCCAGGGATACCATTTCCCTTATTATGATATGAATGTGGATGGCTTGCGTTGTATACCATAAAAAAGCGCCCCGGTCTAGATCAAATATCGGCCGAGTCCGATATTTCTTGGCACGGCAATTAGTTGGGTAATAACAAAGTAGAAGCCGTTCACTATTATTGTTTATACAAAGAGAAGCTGCTTGATAAAAAAGTAGATGAGTCCCAAAACTAATAAAGTGCAAATCATTTGCTCAACAAGCTGCATGAATGAAAGCCTAATATTTTTTTGTTGTATTGGGTGGGAAGTGTGGGCAGTACACACTAGGCACCCAGTGGTAATTGCACTCTTTTGTAGGCTTCTGATATATAATGACTAGATACTGAGTACCTTGTACACCACTTCCAAGAATGAACGAATTCAAATTTGCAATAATTTTTCAAAGAGAATGAAGAACTCCATGTATACATTCATGAGTTCAAGTTTTATTTATTTTTTTTTAGAAACTTTACAAAAGATATTATAAATTGGAGATAATTGCAGTGAAAACTTGAGAACGAACTCTTTTCATAACAAAATTGGGCCCTGAAAGAGTAATCGCCTATCACGGCATCAATCATATGTGTTACCTTATGGATAATTTGTCCTGATCATTCGTAACTAAAAGAGGGAAAATTTAATCCTAGTGTTGACAAAATTGAGCCTGGAATAAGAAAAAAATCTGGTGATAGAAGGATGTATCTAGCACCATTAAAAGCAACCAGTACAGTTACATCCTTCTTGAGTGGCACATTACGCTGTTCAACATTGCATTCCATTACAGCTTGATTGAATACCTATTGCAGTACTAGTGTATAGAATATCAAACCTGGAGGCATGTTCAACAATATTAACAATAGTCAATTCTCTTGGTGGCTTTCCGCATGTGTATAGACGTGTTGTAGCGTCTTCAACCGTTTCTCTCTTTTCGATTGAAGTGCGGCGGTGGTTAAACAATATCGCGGTTTTGCCTTAACCATCGCGGGTCTTTTTGCTGCTGTTTTTGTTCAGCGTGTAGTACTGTTTCTATGTTCTATGGTGTTTTCTTGTATGGGCCAATTTCCTCGTGTGCTCACTTTAATATTTCCCTGTGCTCAGAATGGCTATCAATATGGAAGTTTTGATAGAGCCTTGATAGAGCGCCGTTCCAGTTTCGTTCTTATAACCCCTCACCCGCGACATATCTGGTGGCGACCGTGCGTTTCTTTCCACAAGATTTGGGCATTCGTGTATCGCAAAAACTGCCACATATTTTGCTATCATTATTGTTCTGTTTATCTAGGTCTTAAAAAATCAATGTGTTCAGTACAATTTTTTAAGCAAAATGACAAATTTGTGCTGTTTGGTGGTTTGTTTAAAACATTTGTATGTCTTCGGATTTATATTTAAAAACTCTAAATGACTTTTTGTATTCGGGCTTTCTTGCTTGACTGTAAAGATCTTCTGTATAGTTGTGTTTTATGTAGCAATGTATATTATAATCGTAGTAGGGTGCTTATGACTTAGTAGTACCCCCGAGAGACTATAGACAAAAGAACATGTTATGCCAACATGGTTGTAATCTTAAATTTGATTAATTCATGCCTTCTGAAATCAGCCAAAGTGCATTGTGGTTGATTTAAACTGTTTGCCATGGTTATAGATTTATTCACAATCATTTGGGTTATTTACATAGTGCAGGAATATTAATGATTGTTTCCAGCGAATGGGGCATTAGGAGAAAATTGGGTTTGTAGGTTATGATTCATATCACGTTCATAGATTTTTATCCTAAAAGTACACATAATTTTCAGTATATTGGATACCTAAGGTAGTACATCCTAAAAGCAAATGGTTCATGTAGAACCATTTTTTGTCTTGTTTCTAGAACCTTCCCTCCCCTTGGTTCTATGAGAAGTAGAGGGTTATGTGAGTTCAAAAGAACCATGTCGGATTTCTTCAAGAATTTTTCAATTATTTTCATGAACTTTGTGCTTTCCGAACTTTTTTTTTCTAAAAGTTCAAGCTGCTTTAGATTATTTCACAATAGAAATTGTTCCTTAAAAAAATTTCAATTGTTCTGTCATAATTTTTTTTCAAGAACCCCGAGAATGGTTCTTTTTTAACAAACATTTTTGAAAATTGGACCTAACCCCTTAAATGGTTCTTTTGAAATTGAAATGATCCGTTAAATGAATTTAAATAGTGCTTTTAGAATTACCAATGGTTTTCAGGAAAGAAGCTTGTTTACTTTGAACCAAATCACTTCTAAACAAAGGAACCAAATGATTGTCTTGAGATGCCAGGACAAAAAACTTCTAAGCTTTGCTCCTATTTTCTCTTTCAATGTGTGCAAGGGGTTCTACTTATTGTGCATTTCTTCTTCTAGAAGAGCTTGTCTGACCTTTTCTTAAAACACTCAGCAAATTCCTACAAAGAAGACCAAAAACAGATATGATTTTTTATCAAGTTCCCTGAATACCTTGGAAACTATAGACAATCAATTTTGTTTTTGGTTGTTATACAAACACTCGTCAGTTCAATAAATTCCTCCGCAATGGAAAGAAACATTTCTTTTCCATATATCGGAGGCTGCGGATTTCAACTCTATCAAATCTCACCAAGTGTATATTATGATTCTAGCATATTCTTTATGACCGATTATAAGCAGCGGTGGCGGATTCCACTGCACTGGCTTTAAAAACACTGTTTGTCCGGCTTTGCAAGAAAGACAACCCTGGTTACGTATGTTTGCAAACTATGCTAATGGGAAGTGGGAGAAATCATGACTAGAGTTTGTTCAGAGCAAAATTGAATGATTATTGGACAAGTCACTGACCAATCCCATTATGCATTGGCAATTTTTAATTTAGGACAAAATGGAGGTCATGGTGACCTACATATGTCAGTTTGCTTCACTATAACGAATACACCTTGAATCCTTACTTTGAACCACTGGGAGAACATGAGTGCCATTATACCACACAATTATGGCATATTGGCAGTCACATGAGTCCACGTTTGTTTAGGCTTTGGCTTGGAATAGGAACAGCACTGTATCATTGTTGCGTTGGAACCCTTCGTATAAGAATCGGTAATTCCATTAAATTGTGTACCCACACAAAGGAAGCTGATGATACTCAACCCATAACCCAGATTTTATAGTGGGGGGTCAAAAGGAGAATATCCCAAAATCCCCCCTTTTTTGAGAGGCAACTTTGGAAAAAATGGACCCTTACCAAAATTGTGTAACCTTATTTTGATAAAAGCATAAATCCCCTAATTTTTTGGCATTGCTTCTAATCACAAAATCCTTTTTTCTTGGCTTTTTTAGCTTTTTTTTTTTTTTTTTTTTGAGGGGGGCCATTTTTTTTTTTTGGAATTGGGGTCATCTGCCCCTCTGATCCTGCCCATCCCTGGTTGTACGTGCCTGTGAGTGGTATCATTGCCCCCTGTGAACTCAAGCAGTTTAGCTCTTTTATATGAGACACACTATAAAGACTAACTGTGTTTGTGGGCAGTGCACTTAACTTCATTTCTTTCAGCAAACCTTGCATGGAAAAACCAGTGTTGGTTTTCTTTTGATTTTGATTGGCGTGGAGCCTATTGGATCATTTTTTACTTTGAAAAAAGTGTGAGTTTTTCAAGAAAGAGGTATTTATTGTGTCGATGCATGTGAGAGATGGAATCTGTAGCCACCAGGAAACAGAGTGTACTTGAATCCCACTCTCTGATTCCAGTACAGGTTAACTCATTAAAGAGATGGTGTATTACACCTACGTAATTAATGACAGACACCGTTGATTACTATAGGCTGATCATGTTACATGGTAATTTTGTAGCTGTGCTCCTATCTCATTTGATATTTGTCCATATAAAATTTTAACTCATATTTCTTGAGTGTTTACAAACAGTTTTCTTATATGCACCAGAATGGGCTTTAGGGCATAAGCCTTTCTGTCAAAATTGAAACATAAATGCAAAAATTGGACTAGGTTTTGGGAGTCTTTTGCAGTGAAAAATAGCCCTTTCATTATATATTTGAGGACCTTTGACCAGTCCTCGATCTACAAACCGTCTAATTACCAGGGATTTTAAAATCCCAATGATTGTGATTAGGACATCCATTTTTCAGATTTAAATTAAATCTTATAATTTAAATTCTAATCATAAGATGTACAATCTAAATGGATTGGTCCCTAACCACAATCATTGGGTATTTTATTTTAATCCCTGTAATTTGAGTGTACCCCGTACACATAACCCCCTCATTTCTAACTAGTTAGTGTAGTCTTTGGCAAACATTATTAAGGGAGTTGGGAAAGTTGTAGATCTTTAAAAAAAGAACAAAATAAATAAATACAAAAGAATTCAACCTATTACTTTTGTGTATAACTATACGCTCTACAGAAAATACAAGGTTTTTAACGTTTAGTTGACCAAATGGTCAAGTTATTGATAAACACCCACTACAGGTATAAATCAAAAACAAGAAGGCAAAAACATTTAAAATAAGGTAAGATATGAACTAATAGTTTCTATAAAATAATAAACAACCTAAGTTGTTTTACTAACATGAGACGGATATCAAAAGCAGTTACACAAAGTTCAATGATCTTTAATAACTCAAAATCTTGAACACTATAAATATTTATAAATAATCTAATACAGATTACAAGTGAAAAGAAAAGGATACAGTACAACATGACTCACGAATCTCAAGATAGTAAATTTGATTAAATTTATAGCCTATTTTTGATAGCATCATTATCATCAGAACTGAAATTGAGCAACAGGACAAAACAACAGTTGGCTCACTTAGAAAATACATGATAAAACAGGAAGTCCATCCATCTTATGTGTCCAGTGTAAAGACGAATTTCTCACAAATGGTATCCCCTGTTTCCTACAAAACACTGCACCTTTCCAGGCTATTCAGTAAATAATACTGGCTGGCTGTCAATCCCTTGACCCTACAACTATGAAAATATCCGGTGTAGCTTTGACAAGATTTGAGCTTTGTTTCAAGGCTACAACCCACACCAAGATATATGTTCAAGGCGACGCTCGATTCCCGATTAGTGTGCCACTCATTTTCAAAGAATTCATGTTTTTTTGCATATACACATGTCTTTTCCATATACTTAATAACTAGTGTTAAACTAGGCTCAAATCGAAATCCTTCAGATAGAAAATCACAACTTGTTTAAATTCCAATCCGGAATTTTTTTGTTGTACGCAGTATCCTATGGCTCTAATACTATACATAAATGTTACACTGTCCGGATCAAAACTAAAACTCTTGATTCAAATCTAAAACACACTGAATTATGGGTAATTGGTGCGTTTTACAGGGAGGTAAAAGAAAATAAAATACTAAAAGCGGGTGAGGTCGTGGTGAATGAAGTATCTAGGTTGAGATCTATTGTGTGCGAACTCTTAGGGTAGGCTAGGGTAAGGGGACGACAACTTAAAAAACGATGCACTTGTCCAAATACATCATCTGTAAGTACAGAACCACATATTAACAGGCATAGAGCTTGTTTCCGATTTAGGTGTTTAATTGTGGTTCCTACTTGATATGGAGAGACTGGCACGTGCCATACACCCCATCAAGTACCGTGTAAACAACTTGCGGTTTTGATGGTAAGACGCCATAGTGCATGTTGCAAAAAGCCTTTTCATCTGTGCTAATCTTTATGGTTAACCACTAAAACCTGGTCCTTTTGTTTATATCTTGGGTGAAATTGATTTGAGGGCTCAAATTTCAGGACGACAATGAGAAAAATACGGGCCCTTCGTATGATATCACAAATTGATACTACTTCCTAGAAAATCAGGGGGCCAAAGACGATCGTAACCGCACCTTTAAAGGGTGCAACGAGAGATTTTGAGGCAACACAAATATGTGTCCTACAGTAATTTTCATATAGATTAGACACTAATAGACTTCTTACCTTGTATTAGCTACAAAATTGTCTTAAAGAGAGGAAAAGGGCGATTTTGCTTTGCTTATATGTCAATATAAAACATATGCTGAATTTCGTATTTCTCCTATACGACTTAGAAATTTCACAATTTTTTCTATAACCAAAGAAAATTTCTTAGCTTAACCTTTAGGTGTGGATTTTTGTGATGGAAAGCTTTACATCCAGGGCAAAAATCAGTAATTTCCGATTTTGTCGGGGGACCCTGATATGTGAAATCTTCTCGTTTGCAACCCTTTAAAGAGACCTTGCACATTTGAAAAATAGTGGCGCCCTCAGAATTTTCAAAATCAATATTTTTGCATGGTTAAAGCTTTTATATACAAAGCCCTCACCCGAAATGATAAGACCAAATCAGTTCCTTATGGGTAAACGAACGGATTTTGTAATTTAACGTCCCCGGCGACGTTTAAATTCAGCAGACGACGAAATAGCGTTTAACATAAAAGAAAACGCACGCCGGATGCATGTTCCCACGCTATGCACACTGTTTGATCGCGTCTATAACCCTTTGGTTTAATATCAGTGAGTAGAAGATAAAAAATATTCATGGAAGATACAAATTGTGATTAAATTATGGAAATTTAAAAGTTGGCCACAAATTACGTGGATGTCTTATCCTCATATCAATGTCCCTCTAGGTTTTTGGGTATGTTATTGTATGTGTAAAATATATCTCATGTTCTTCCAATGCCTCGAATCATTGAGAGCAAATTGAAGAAATGTCATATTTGTGAAAATGTGCCAGTGACGCTTTAAGGCAGAGGGGTAACCTAGAAGGGAGATAGACACTTGGTTAGTGTGTCCAGTCAGGACAGAAGTAACAATAGGCCAGCAAGGAGGATGTTATTATCATCAGAAGATTAGTTATGTTGAAGAAAAGTACTATTTGGGGATGTTTATTAGGGGTGTGGTGGTTGTACATGTGGCTTGTGATGAAGGAAGTTTTGGTCAATGTTACTCAGTGCTTCTTAAAGGTGCAATCCGAGAGATTTCAAAAACAGGTGTCCCGAAAAAATGTGAAAATTCTGATTGGTACTGGTGTAAAGCTTTTATATGCAAAAGTATTGCCCCATCTGTAAGGATTAAGCCGAGAAAATGTTCTGGTACAAAAATGTGAAATTTATAAGTTCGTATAGGAGCAAATACGAAAGTCAGCCATGTTTAGATGAAATATAAGCATATACAAATTCAACTTTTATTTTCATTTAGGTATTTCTGTAATCAAAATAAAATGTAGGGAATTATTGAGCATGTAATCTATATGAAATCAACTTAATATCACAGAAAATCTGGAGGACTTGAAATCTCTCGGTTGCACCTTAAAGAGGTCCACATCCATCATTAATAGCCTCATCCACAGGGACCCCCAATTTAACGGAAATGGTCAAAAAAAATTTCTCATTTACCGTGAAATCTTAGGCTAGAGGGTGTTATGAGCGAAAAATATGTCCCCCATTTTGCAACGTATTAATTTTACAAAGTTACTCTATGAGAGATACAAAATCACGTTTAGCTCTCACTTAAAAATATCGGCACAAAACTTTGACTAAATCCATTTGAAAATGAAAAACTCCAGACTGAATCCACTAGTTTGGGGGTTGGGGCTCTTGTTGTGTTGTGAGGTTTTGAAATCTTGAACTACATCCATTTAAAAGAAACTCAAGATGCATCCAATTCAACAATAAAGAAAGCCTAACAACATTTTTGGGGGGTTTGGTTCTAGTTGATATTGAAGTGTAATGTTTATCACTTTGGAAGGAACTGTGAATTGATAGATTAAAACTTAGGATTAAAAAAACTTAATAAAACCTTGTTAGCCCGACAACCTCTATAGGCAATCTCACACATAAATTAATATGAGATGTTTATGCTCACATACTAAATGGACGTGGTTGTGTGTTGTAGCATGCATTCATATAGTTTACCAAAATAGTCTAAATGTTTTTAACTGTAAAGGCCTAGGATGAGAGATATGTGGAATTTGTAGCAATAGTCTAGAGTCTAGACACTGTGTAATGTGGATATTCTAAGTTTGACCTTCCATTCAAAAGTTTTTTCCCTGGAATACAATTGCTCTTTGCTTTTCTCTTGACCCGTCTCTCCTTAACAAAATAGAAAAAGTAACATGGAGCAAAAAACACAGAAATTCCTACTATGGGAACAACATGAGTGATTTAAGGGAATTTAATGATACATATTAATCATGTCCTTTAAAACAAGCCCAATTGAATTGTTCAAATTGAATTCCAAAAACATGTAAACCATCCACAACTAAACCAAGTTTTAGTTAAAGAAATGATTAGCACATTTTTTGAAGGAGCGCCAAATTTGCAAAATTTTGATATTTTGCACAGTTAGCTGTAACTTGTCTAGCAAACTAACCTGCAAACGAGAATGCTAAAAAATGCGTATTTCTCACAAAATAAGCGATTTGTAATAGAATTGGGATCCCAGATTGACTTAACGGGCAGAGCTGGAAAATGATGTTATGTCCGTCCATGATGAAATAGTTGCCCGTCGAGAAAATAACTCTAATTTGGCTTGCCGGAAACCATTAAAAACACTAATGGATGAGCGTAGACAGTACATGGCGCTATTTCCCGGTATTTCACATTGGAAGGCGTTCCAGCAGCCGTTGATACTATTATTATCGGGGATCCCCGATAATAATTATTCGTGTACAAAATTCCATTGTGGGGGCCACATAGACATTTTCGGTTAATCCATTCACAGGTATAGTTTACTAGCCAGGTACCCAATGCAACTCGTGTAAAAATCTCCAAATTTTGAAAAATTGGCGGCGCTCTTCAAAAAAATGTGCTAATATTGCTTTAATTAAAACAATCAATTCTCAACTCAAAGTTTTTTCAAAATGTCAAAAATTATACATTATTCATGTCCATATTTGGAATCAGCCATGAACAAATGCATTCAAATGATGCCAAACAAGCCTAGTCTTAGTCAGTTTGAGATGCATCCAAATCACTTCCCCTTAGGGAGCCATTCTCAAAACCACTGTGTTATAACCAATGCAGAATCTACCATGGTTGAAATCCCTTACATCAATAAATTGGAATATCCAATATAAGTAAAATAGCATTCCATAAACCATTCAATTTCAACTATTTACCAATAAGGTACTATATATTACCATCATAATCAAAACGCACTATGTCTGGGCTGTTGTACATACACCGGATCAGTGCCCCAGTGGGCAATGCTCTATATTTAAGCAGTCTCATTTACTGAAACATGAATGAACGGCAACAGCTTGGCCCGGTCAGTCGGTCGGCCTACCCAGCAAGCCAGTCGCTTACTGTCATTACGTGGCGCCGGGCAAAATTAAGGTGAAGTATATGCTCTTCGGCAGCCGCGCTTCCTCACACCATTATTTTAATGATAATGTGTCATCATTTATATATGATATCATAGTACATGACATTAAATTTTGTTTAACTATGCCATAATGGACCATTAAATGTCATAATGATAAACATGATGGCACATTGTTTCCACTTCACACTCGTCCACTTAGCGTGCTGTTGTATTGAAAGGTTTGGCTTAGTACAGGAAGAACCGTAGCCACGGGATAAGTAAGTTAAAATTTGTGTGTGAATTAATTAAGTGATTAAGTAATCAACAAATCAGTTTTGCATATTAAAATGGATATTAAAAGATTTCACAGGAAGGACACCTTTTTTTTATAAGAGGGAACATTTCATTTTGTTTGTATAATATTGATAGAAAAACTATATGTACACTGTAAAAATTAAGTGTTTAGGTTTTGTAACACTTATTAAACACCTAGACGCTTTTAACGAAACAACAAAATAAAAAATACCAACTTTTTGGTCAAAAGGTGGGTATTTTCATAGACCACTGCTCCTATAAATCGCTAAAAGCATTGAAATTCAGCATCGTTTTTCCCATTTTTAAATCAGAGCAATGGACATTTTTAACATAAACGCCTTAACGCTTTTAAAACACTATACATTTGCCAGCCGTTTAGGAAGAATAAACACCATGGTGTTTAGAAGTTCAACATCATAACACCAAAGGCATTTAGAAGCTTAACACTATAGTGTTCAAAATAAACACAAAACGTGTTTATTTTAGTATCTAAACACTTAGGATAATATTGTTTTAAACGCTTAAGGCGTTCACGTTAGAAATTCACATTGCTCTGATTTAAAAATGGGAAAAACAGCGCTGAATTTCAATGCTTTTTAGTGATTTATAGGAGCAGTGGTCCAAGAAATACCCACTTTTTAACCAAAAAGTTGGTATTTTTTATTTTGTTGCGTTAAATGCATCTAGGTGTTTAATAAGTGTTACAAAACCTAAACACTTAATTTTTACAGTGTAGGACTTTTGCTCCCCTGTCTCTGTGGCTAAGGCTTCTTAGGTAAGCAATAATCCTGAGGTGTGGGCAGATATGGAACAGATGCCCCAATTCCAAAAGCCCCCAAAAGTCCCTAAATAGGGCTAAAAAAGGCCCAAAAATAGATTTTACAAGCAGAGCGAGCCAAAAATTAGGGGGTTATGTTTTTTGTTTTTTTTTGTGGAAAAAAGGTTAACATTTTGGTAAAAAGGGTCCACTTTTGCCAAATTTAACCCCACCCCTTTTTGTGGGAGAAATAATTTGAGAAAAGGTCAACTTTTGAAGAAAAAACACCACCCCAAAAGAAATCCTGGTTATGGGCCTGGTAACCAACCATGTATATAATTCAAGATTGATCAGAAATTGGAATATAGACCTTATGTGCAATTTTCTGGTATTACTTAACCCATAATTCATCAGTTAGATGTGTAAAATGAGTAACTAGAATCTAAAATCTAAAAAGTAAATTTTTCTCTTAATTTCGAAAAGTAACCTTTACAATTTCTGCTAAACTTCTTGAAGAAGTTTACAACACAGTATAGTATAGTTCACTGGTAAATGTAGCATACAAGGATTTTCCCTCAAGGATACTGACCTCAGTCCTCCAGGGAGCACCGGGTAAAAAAGTTACCAACTGCAAAAATAGCAATCGCTAGCTAAAGAATTAAGTTTCCTATTTCACAATCGGGTTTGATTTGGCTTTCTGTTTTCTTGTTCTCTATCAACGCACCCCCAAGAGTGAAGACCGATTTTATTTGCTTTCCGATTTGAGACCAAACAAGGACGGTGTTTGCTCTACAATGTGTTTGAACAACTGTTAACAAGGCAGGACAAACTCTACCAGCCGAGTCCCGATGGAGAACGAGACATGCGAGTAACTCCTCCCAAACTCGGGGTTATCTAAACACCAATGTTGCGAGGAATGTGTGGTTTTCCTGCTCTCGTTCTTGTCTAGTCTGTTTTGGAAATGTTTTTTGAGTTTGGGAATGCTAAAGCTGACACTGCCAGTGTTTCTTTGTTGACTTAGCAATAACAGAGTTAAAGAGTAGACTTTCAGATGTGGCCTCCTTATTCTTTTTAGCAGCTGACATTTTTATGTGTTTAGGTTAAGGTGGAAAAAGACAAATATTCAAACATACTCTGTATTATACATACATAATAGTCCATCCATCAGGGGGGATGTTAAGCTATCAGTCCCATGTACATGAAGAATCATGCCTGTGTATGCAAATCGCAGCCAGCTTCAATAAGAGTATGGAGTGAGTCCCAAGCTGCCTTCGGAACCCTAGCAGGGCCATATGCAGGATTTATTGGGGGGGGGTGCAGGACTTCAAAAAAATTGACAATTTTTGGTAAAAGTGGACTTAACCCCTAAAATTACTCTTTTTTTATTTTTGAACATCTCATCACCAACAAAATTGACTTTCTTGTCAACATTTCTCTAAATTTTGGACTTTGTATAAAAAAAAAAGTCAGCAAAACATGGACCTTTTGATCCTTTTGCAGAATTTTGGGGTGCAACATTTTGTGATCTGCAGCCTAGTCTCCAATCTACCTAAAAATGCTGAGATTTTCATATCATCTGAACTATGTGCACCTAATCTTACATGCAGATATACTTAGGAAGAAATTTTCAATTTTGCATTTTATGGACAAAAATTCCACCACAGTGGTCGTAGAACACTGTGCTACAAAACAGAGGCGAAGCCAGAGGGGGGGCAGGGGCCACAGGACCCACCAATAATTGATTTCGTCGGTGGAGATGAGCCCGTCGGTCACTGAAAAAATTCAGGTCATGGCAATTGCAGGCCGGATTGTCGCCAAAGTATTAGGTTTAAAGTTCATTGGACAGCGTGCGACAAGTAAATTTTACAAAATTGCTACAAAAATTAAGCCCTCAGAAGACATTTAAAGCATATTAAAAAAAAAAAAATTTCAGGGGGCTTTGCCCCTGGACCCCCACAGGGGCTTTGCCTGGACCCCAACAGGGGCCCTAAGGCGGGCCCCTGGACCCTACCCATTTTCTGTCGGTTGAGATGCGACACTGGCCCCCCCAATATGAAAAATCCTAGCTACGCCACTGGATACAAATGTTGGCTCATAATATCAAAAGGCATCATCAAAGTCAACTGAAATTTTAGAAAAAATCCTTTCTCAAAAATATTTAAAGACACTATCAGTGATTCACCCGAAAGGGTCAAACTATTTGAAATTTTGCTAGAATAGCTTAAAAGTGAAGGACAAACCTCTACAATTCCCATAAGTATTTTTTCCAAATTAAAAATTGAGAGAAAAGGAAGAAAACAGCAATATTCAAAGATATGAACCTCCATTGTGTTGTAGAAAGTGTCCGTATGGTCATTTATGACTAAAATAACCGATTTTGTCTTTATTAGGCTGTGTTTGATTGTATCACTTGCAGGGTATACCAATACTAGTTCCAGACATACAAAAATCTGATTTTTGATAATTTTTTGTTTTTCTGATTTATCAAATCACTGATAGTGCCTTTAATGAACCATAAAAATATCAAGTTGTGTGGATCACAAAATACACCTTTAATTTATTAAATCTAAACATCCATTTTTTTTCAAATAAATAGGAGTAAAAGTAGTATTGGTAATTGTTTCTAAATTGTTTTTCTACTGGACTTCTTCCAACATGTCCAAGGCTAGAGTTTAAGGTCAGTATAAGTATATTCAGTTCAGATTTTTTGTGCTTAAAAAAGTGCCAACAATTTGTGAGTTTTAGAGATGAAAGCAACACTTTTAGGCACTGTAACAGTTACTAGTAATCCATCAAAAAATATGACAAGGTAGGCGGAGAATTTCAGAGAGTGTTGCACATCCTGCTTCCCATGTTCCCCTCCAGATAAAACAATATTTTCCCTCGTATAGTTTTAACCTATTTTCCCATCAAATAGTTCTAACCCATAGGCTTAATTTAATATTTTCCCTCAAATAGTTTAAAAAAAAAAAAAAAAAAAAATCAAATCACTGATAGTGCCTTTAATGAACCATAAAAATATCAAGTTGTGTGGATCACAAAATACACCTTTAATTTATTAAATCTAAACATCCATTTTTTTTCAAATAAATAGGAGTGAAAGTCAGGCCCGTACGCAGGGGGGGTGCGGGGGGTGCGGTCGCACCCCCCCCCCAAATTCCACAAAAGGTGAAAAAGGTCCACTTTTTGCTGAATTTTTCGAAAAAAAGGTCCAAAACATGGACCTTTTGATCCTTTTGCAGAATTTTGGGGTGCAACATTTTGTGATCTGCAGCCTAGTCTCCAATCTACCTAAAAATGCTGAGATTTTCATATCATCTGAACTATGTGCACCTAATCTTACATGCAGATATACTTAGGAAGAAATTTTCAATTTTGCATTTTATGGACAAAAATTCCACCACAGTGGTCTGTAGAACACTGTGATAGAAACAGTGGCGTAGCCAGAGGGGGGGGCGTGGCCCCCCCAATAATTGATTTCGTCGGTTGAGATGAGCCCGTCGGTTCACTTGAAAAATTCAGGTCATGGCACTTGCAGGCCGGATTGTCGGCAAAGTATAGGTTTAAAGTTCAATGGACAGTGTGCGACAAGTAAATTTTACAAAATCGTACAAAAATTAGCCCTCAGAAGACATTTAAAGCATATAAACACCAAAAATTTTCAGGGGGCTTCGCCCCAAGGGACCCCACCGGGGCTTCGCCATGGATCCCAACAGGGGCCCTAAGGCGGGCCCCTGGACCCTACCCATTTTCTGTCGGTTGAGATGCGACACTGGCCCCCCCAATATGAAAAATCCTAGCTACGCCACTGGATACAAATGTTGGCTCATAATATCAAAAGGCATCATCAAAGTCAACTGAAATTTTAGAAAAAATCCTTTCTCAAAAATATTTAAAGACACTATCAGTGATTCACCCGAAAGGGTCAAACTATTTGAAATTTTGCTAGAATAGCTTAAAAGTGAAGGACAAACCTCTACAATTCCCATAAGTATTTTTTCCAAATTAAAAATTGAGAGAAAAGGAAGAAAACAGCAATATTCAAAGATATGAACCTCCATTGTGTTGTAGAAAGTGTCCGTATGGTCATTTATGACTAAAATAACCGATTTTGTCTTTATTAGGCTGTGTTTGATTGTATCACTTGCAGGGTATACCAATACTAGTTCCAGACATACAAAAATCTGATTTTTGATAATTTTTTGTTTTTCTGATTTATCAAATCACTGATAGTGCCTTTAATGAACCATAAAAATATCAAGTTGTGTGGATCACAAAATACACCTTTAATTTATTAAATCTAAACATCCATTTTTTTTCAAATAAATAGGAGTAAAAGTAGTATTGGTAATTGTTTCTAAATTGTTTTTCTACTGGACTTCTTCCAACATGTCCAAGGCTAGAGTTTAAGGTCAGTATAAGTATATTCAGTTTTTTGTGCTTAAAAAAGTGCCAACAATTGTGCAGTTTTAGAGATTGAAAGCAACCACTTTGTAGGCCTTAACCAGTTACTAGTAATCCATCAAAAAATTATGACCAAGGTAGGCGGAGAAGAATTCAGAGAGTGTGGCAAATCCTGCTTCCCATGTTCCCCTCCAGATAAAACAATATTTTCCCTCGTATAGTTTTAACCTATTTCCCAATCAATATTCTAACCCATTGGGCTTAATTTAAATTTTCCCTCAAATGTTTTAACCTAAAAAAAAATAATATTTTCACTCAAATAATTTTAACATATAATGTTAATATTTTCTCTCAAATATAGTTATAACCTATAAATCAGTTTCTCTCAAATAGTTTTAACCTATAAATTAGCGTTTTCTTTCAAATAGTTTTAACCCAAATACCCTTTGCAGAAAATATCACTAATATTTCAAATTTTATTCGGGGAGCAGAAAGGGAATCATTCTGCCAGCAGCTTTGCCCCTGTATACCCCACATAAATCCTACTGTTTGTTCTTTCTGGGGCTACATAGGCTATATAAAACACAGCACAAAGCTATCAAATCTGAAAGGAATTTGTCAGAATGAGCAGCAACACCACACTGTAATAGGCAAATCATTATAATATGATGCACAGTAAAAAGTTTCTTATGTACCAGGCTTTATGTAACACCTTAAAGCTTGTCAAAGACATAAGACACATCCTCAGGAGCCAGTTTTGAGACTTGTCCTCCAGCAAGTCTTCTGTCTAGTCAGGAGACATTTGGATGTGTCTTCAGGCTTCATGTAAGATACATACTGAGCTATACTGTTTGATGCCAATTTAAAGGTGCAACGAGAGATTTCAAATAACAGGTGTACCTAAAAAATGTGAAAATTCTTATTTTTGCCCTGATGTAAAGCTTTCCATCAAAAATATCCCCATCTGAAAGGATTAAGTTGAGAAATGTTTCTTTGGTACAAAAATTGTGAAATTTCTAATTTCGTATAGGAGCAAATAAAAAAAAAAAAAAAAAAAACCAGCTCTGCCGTTAAGTCCAATCTGGAATCCTAATTCTAATTACAAAATCGCTTATTTTGTGATAAATACGCATTTTTTAGCATTCTCGTTCGCAGGTATAGTTTCCTAGACAATTACCAACGTAGCTGTGCAAAAATATCAAATTTTGAAAATTGGGGGCGCTCTTCAAAAAATGTGCTAATATTGCTTTAATAGCTTGTCAAAGACATAAGACACATCCTCAGGAGCCAGTTTTGAGACTTGTCCTCCAGTAAGTCTTCTGCCTAGCCAGGAGACATTTGGATGTGTCTTCAGGCTTTGTGTAAGATACATACTGAGCTATACTGTTTGATGCCAATTTAAGAAATGTCTGTTGTTGCATGTGGCATGTTTTACCAATCAATCAAAATCACTTTTTATTTTAATTTTTGAGACATTTCTGAAGCTAAATGCAAGATAGGAAATCTAATTGGGTGTCTAATCTATATGAAATCCCTACATATGTCACAATATATCTTGTTGCACCATTAAGATACTGGTTTTAAAGAAATGACCCATGTGCACATGCAATCTGTCTTCTTTTTGGTTGGTTTATTTCCTTTCCCCCCAAAAAAAAAGAATAATTTCATACCAAAAACTTTCGGTGTAGTGAATGAATAATGATCTATCTACAATGCCAATCATAACTTTACAAGAAATTATAGTAAAACGTGTCTTAACTATGTGGAATGAACATATGCATGGATTATTTTATTTAGTTTATATGGGATCATTTTTGATCAGATATTTAGTAATTCATTGTCCATGCCAATTTAACCTTATTAGGAAACTCTGCTACAAAGGAGACATTAAAATAGAAATGAACTCTTACAGGTTAAAATAATAACAATTAGATCTGTCATCACCAGTTTAGTTCTCACAGTTATGTTCATGTTTGAAATCATATACAGCCAAAATATGCATAAAATTCATGTGTAAGGATGCATCTGTACCTATAGATCATCGTGCACACATTTATAACATAATATCACAACATGAAATACAAGCTCCGGACCCTTGAAAATACAGGAAATTAATGGGAGCTGGACAGCTGGACTTGCTGTTATTTATGTGACACTAAATAATAAAGCATTATTTGGATTTGAATATAATATATCTGTAGTCATCCATCATGTTAGCCTGTGACACATGAGGACAATCTGCTGACACATGTCAGTTTTTAGAAGCATTGTAGGTTGTTAATCATGAGGACCTGATGGGGGTTTTATGTGTCTGCAATTTTAAGGTTCAGAGAAAATTGGGGCATCCTGTCCCTAATAACCCCCTGAGGGTTGCCAGTTTACTTACAGTATCCCTGATTGGTTCATTACATGATATAACATGATAAATAACCAATCAAATTGCTTGGTAGTTCCCTTAGGGAACATAATTTGACCCAACTCCAAGTTACTACTATCAACAACCTTCACTGCAAAAATAAAATTGGGCAAACTCTACCAAATGTTGGGTCTGATATGAACTCACTAAATTATTGGACAGATTTTTATCATCATTAGTCTTAGTTTATTCTAATTGGGCAAAGTTTACACATAATGTTGTCATATTTTGCCCAATAAATGTGTTAAAATGAGCTGGGCATATTTTTTACATAATAATTTTGACACAATATTAGACACAATATTAGACAAATTTTGGCCAATATATTTTGCAGTGTAATGGATATGAACACAGTTTACCCAAACTGGACAATTTTTACTCATTTTGAGATTATTTGTTACCAATCAATTGGGACAAGCAATCTGGTGCTTCATGTGGCATTACTGGTTAGATATAATTTGACTCAATATTTTAAGACTAAGAGTGCTGTATAGGCCTCAAAATTCTTACATGTATATAGAAACTTCCAAACCATTAGTAGGCCTATAGGAATTTCCGATGACATTTGAAACAGCATCGATACATTTGTCAGCCTTTTCTTATGACAGTATCTTGGCAGTTACTGTGTCTTGCATTTCGACATGTCTTCAGTTATAGAAAACACAACACTGTAAACATCATGTCTTACTTAAAGACATGATATAAAACACACATTTGGAAATGAGCCATGTTGTAAGATATGCGTATTTAGAGAATAAAGCTAAGATTTTGGGAACCAGTACCATACTCTCCTTACAATGAATTGAAACCAAGGCGATACCATTATTTTAAGTAGAAGAATGGTATCGCCAGTTCCAATTCATCGTAAAGAGAGTACCGGCTCCCACAATCATACCTTTATTCTTATTCCTAAACAGCTTTATAATTTAAGGTCATCTTTAACCCAATTTCGCGATCCCTATTGCTTAAATACAACAAGGATTGCCACCACCCAGTGACAAAAATCAAACAACCGCGCCGTTGAATGCAACAAATATACGCAACGAGAGGCAACATTGGCAGGTACGTGGGATACAAAATTAGAAATTTCACAATTTTTGTACCAAAAGAAATAATTCTCAGTTTTAATCCAGTCAAATGGGGATATTTTGATGGAAATATTTATATCAGTGCAAAAATCATGGCTTTTAATTTTTTGTAGGGATACCCGATACATGAATTCTGTCATTGCACCTTTAAGAACCACCTTTCTTACAGTATCTCTGATTGTCTCTTTACATGATATAACATGCACCTATGTCTAGAGTAACCTTATATCAGTATTCACCTTTAAAGGGACAGGAGGAGGATACAAATTTCTCTCAATTTGCACCTACCGAGAAGGTTTATTGGTCAAAAAAAATATGTTTTGAACTTACCTGCTATCATAATTGTCCCCATAGAAAAGCATGCTTTGATTTCTGTCATGCACAACAGAAAATGCAAAATCATCATCTTAATGGTCTTATTACATAACGATGCCGTATTTGGTGTATTCACTTCAGGTGTGATCTAATACATTTGTTTGCATTCCATTATATGCAAAAAACTTGGGTTCGAAAAAAAATTGGGGGCGCTTTCTGGAATTGTACTTGTGCATGTCTCTTTAAATAAAACAATGAATTGATCTTTTTACAAGCTACCAAGGTCACTCCAGTTTTTGAGGGGTCACATCAAAGGAAGGGTTCCCCCTTTTTGGATATGCCCTTGCTTGATATACACAACAAAGCTCCATTTAACAAATTAGGAGCATTCTGTAAACCTTGAATATCTGCTAAGAACATTTTATTTCTCTTCATTTACATTTAGCTTTTTTTGTCCTTTTAAATTGAAATTATTTCCATATTTTGCCATTTTTTCGTCAGTGTCGTCAGTCTGAACATAGCACATAGAAATCATGCGATGACGAGACAAATGGAGGTAAAAACAGTTGGTAATGGATCCCACAAATTTGCACAAATTATCAGAAATGTTTTTTGACTTCCTGCCCAGTGCCGATTTACATTAGATTTACATATTGCGCTCGTAGCGATATAAGCACTTCCAGCGTCATATTTTTGACCCTTTCAGAGGAAAATAACAGGGAGAGAAAGGTTTCAAATAAGTAAAACCACTTTTTATGAATGAATATGCCCGGCGAATCAATTGTGATGGAATTGGATCGGATTGGGAAATGCCGACGGATCTTGAAGGAATGCGAATTCAGCAGCTTTCAGTCGCAAAGGTTAGTCTTATAACAAGTCCTGAGTGGTTATGGATATTGCAGGTGATGTGCAGAGAATGATAATGAACTTTGGAACAGGTTGCATGGGTCCTGTAGGGAAAAGAAATATAGCTAAATGCATATTCTATGTCTTGGGATAATAAGGTGAACTGGTTGAGGTATTGGTCAGTAAAAAGCCGCTGGCGTGTGCGTGGTGTCAACAGCCAGGCCGTGACTGAGCTCGCGCTGAAAATAACCAACTTATGTCATATGTTGCACACTGAGATGAGTGGAAAGTCAGAAGACCTTTTTATGAGTGAGAGTGTTTTTTCCCCCGACTTTCTTAAACTTAAAAAGCCTCTTAGTTTTAAAGAAAATGCTGTAAAATCATGACTTAAACAGGGACTAGAGATTGGCATATCTTCCCGCAGGACATTGCAGGAGACAATCTCTAAAATCAAAGTGAAAGCATCACCAAGTCTGCCCCTGTGGTCTAAGTTCCTACAAATCTCGAGTTTGTCTTAGATCATTGGAGATCAGTGATTTTGAGATTGTGTCCCAAATAACTGCTTATGGGTTGGTTTGGCAGTAAATGGCTGAGTGAGTCACAGACGTTGACCCACATCGGGTGACCCAATCAAGCGAAATGAGGACAATGTTAATAAAAGTCAATTTTGAGATGTTTACATCATTATTGTGAACATTATAGTGAATATACCATGGGCGGGGCAGATGCCGAGTCAAAAATCTTGGTCAAAGTAGAAGCAAATTTACACATTGTTGGGTGAGATTGACCTTAATTGGACTAAAATTTTATTCCATATTTGGGGAAATTCCCTTTGAATGGGTATGTGAATTTCTTCTAATCAAGACTGTTCTTATATTGTACTCTAATGTTACTGTAATATAGGATGCTGTGAAAAGTGCTATAGGAGCTTAGAGAACAATAACTTAAGAAATTATTAACCCTTTGCTCTCAGGGATTTTGACAAAGTCATATTTTTCCACAATTTCTTTTTCAAAAATTA
Organism: Ophioderma brevispina; assembly: GCA_023653785.1. Taxonomy (NCBI): domain Eukaryota; kingdom Metazoa; phylum Echinodermata; class Ophiuroidea; order Amphilepidida; family Ophiodermatidae; genus Ophioderma; species Ophioderma brevispina. The sequence continues at coordinate 46,384 of JAMKCH010078740.1, read as the reverse complement.
TGAATTGGATTGACCATATTTGAAACCAGCACGAAATATGCATTCCAATGAGTGCAAACAAGCCTAGTTTTGGGCCTGCAGTTCTGAAATTCACAATTTTTGAAAGATATCTCAAAATGATCACTAAGGCGACGAAAAAAGAAAACCCTGTTTTACGGGCGAGAGGACCTTTCGAGTAGGGTCGGTCGGTCGGGCGAATTTTTTTATTTTTTTTTCTTTTCTGGAGCTCAAAATCGGCCTAAAATAGCCCCAAAATCTGAAAAATCAAGAGAAAAAATGAAAAATTTTTACAAATTTTCTAAAAAAAAATCGCCAAAATTTATAAATTTGGGCTAATAAAAACAGGCTGATTTTACATGATTTTTGGAAAAACTAAAAAAAAAAATTCTGCAAAACTGAAAACAAATAGGGTTTTTATTTTGTCGCCTCAGGGGTGTTTATTCCTGTTTAACGAGGGGTAAGTAGAAGTACTGATATTTTTATGATAATAAAAACCAAAACCAAAAAAAAAATGTTTGTGAAGGAATGTTATATGGTGCCATGACTTCATATGTTATGAAGTCCAATTTTCTGTGGATTTTGTATGTTTGTGAAGGTGCCCTATGTATGGTCACATGACTTAATCATGGTATAAATTCAAAATTGCATTATGGGATAGCTTTAGCCCCTTGAGCTCTACCACCTTTCTTACAGTATCTCTTATTGGGTCTTTCCATGTTGAAGCATAATAACCTCTTAGTCTTGGTAACCAATCAAAATAGACCTTCTATATATCTCTACAAACCTTTAAGCTTTTCTTACCATGTCACTGATTGGTTATACATAGGTTTATACAATGTATTTAGCCAATCAAATCAGCCGGTATATAGACCTTGTTGGGTTAATGTATCCTATGTGAGCTAACAATTGAATTTAGCTATGCACTCTAAAAACTTGTCAAATGCTACATGATGTGAGGAGATGGAATGGGGTTCTTGGCTATGCATGTATGAAGATAGACCCTTTAGGCGGAGAAACCTAGAAACAAGATGTAGAAATGTAGATTTTCTGGTTGTCGAGGAAGGATAACCTGATAAAATTATAATGCCCCAGCCGTGGAAAGTGAGGATCAAGTCGGTGGAGTAAATCCATTTGCACTTAGCGAGACGACTCGAGTTTCTGCTCAGAACTTGCCTTGGACAATGATTTTATATTGGAATTTATGATAGCATTCCCTGGGTTTATAGGAAAATAATTCGTGCAAGGATCGACATGCTTAGTCTCACTTACCAGCTGTTTTCTAGTTTGGAGTGTTACTTTTTGATTTTGAGAGAAATAGAAGTATTGATGTATTAAGTTATATTGACTTGGAATAGATCTAAATGCATCAGAATGGTTAAGTTAAAGGGACTGCCTACAAGTTCATATCAATCATTTTTTGGTCTCGTAAAACATGTTGAATAAAATTTAACAATTGACTCCCGAGGGCTTGAGAGGGCAGTATTCCCTGAAGGCATTGGAGAGAAAGTACTCTACAATTAATTGACCTTTGACCCAACCCATAAGTAGTCCCATAGTGGCTATTATGACCCTAGGTTGACCCCTGTTATGACCTTAGAAATGACCTTTGACCTTGTGAACAGGAAGTAAAGCTTAATATAGTGACCTAATCTTAAGTCTTATCCTTGTAAAAATCCAGCGGCACACATCCATATTTCACAAATGTCAATTAGAATTTTAATTTCATATGAGTCTTGTTTCAGTCATAGGAAGGATACATTTATTCTTTATCAGTGTATTAAATTCAAACCTAAAATTATAGAAAATTCTTTCAATTTTGAAAGCAAAAAAAAATACTTAAAGATTTATGTGCAGGTTACATATACACTGTGAGCATGCAATTGGTAAGATCAACAAGTATGTGGACATAAAAGTTGCAGTGGATATCACATATCCTCTATTCATGCGAACAAAATAGATATGGAAACCACTGTGACAGAGATGGTTATTCAAGTGCCTAATTCGACCTAGAGACGATAACAGAATTCTATATACAGTGAAAGAATTACATCATTTTCATAATGGGCCAGCATTTGTTCTCAACTTTCATCTTGATTTTCATACTTTTCTTCCCTATCATCAGGTGAAACTCCTCATTAAGGTTTCATGAGGCATGTACCTTCACATCATTTCTAAAACAGAAATTTGTTAGTGCAAGAAAAAAATTGTGGCCCTTGCCCCTTTAAAAGGTAAGAAACAAGACTGGTAACCAAGGTGGAGGATGTGAATACCCTGGTGGTTGCCAGGGGCAGCATCACATCGCCGTTGACACCACATCATGTGCCTGGATTGAAATTAATTATCCACAATGAGCTTAGTTGTTGTGTCCTCAGGCTAACTTGGAATTCGTAGTATAAGGAGCACACACAAAAAACTATTATAACCATTTGTGTGTGATAGAGCCATCAAGTTGACTGCGAAACCGATCCAAGGTGTATGTGTCGACGACTTCAATGAGAAAATGGGCAATTTGCATGACCATATTTGGCATTGAAATTCTGAAGTGGGTGTAATTGGCTACACACATGCTTAAGCGACAATTTTGAATTGCCGAGGAGCTCGTTTTGTAGTGGTTGCTATGTGCTGCCAGGTCACTGTGAGGAAATGGGAAGTGGTAGTGACAGTGTAACATGGTGGTCATAAGAGTGGGCTTGAACCCATGACCCCCATGCTGCCTTTGATTGTGGTATTAGTCTAAGTTGAATGTTGTGGTTAAGAAATGGGGAAAGGTAGTGTGTGAGTGTATTTTGTAATCAGGATTAAACTTGCGGGGGGGGGGGGGTACAGAGGGAGCAAGTGCACCCCAGGGGTCTAAAAAAAGGGAGGGCATTAAAAAAAAGGCTCAAAGGCAAATTAAATGCATATTTTCCCCTGCACCACCCTGGGGGTGCGGGATCTTGGCTATGCACATGCATGTACAATCTCAGTGATTTCTATGCATTTGACATTGGTCCTAGCTTACAGCGTCATACCCACATGTTGTATGTCATGGCTAAAGCAAGAAAAGTGGGGTGGGGGAGTGTAACCTCATACTGATAAGGACTATTCCAGTCATCCTATTCCTACTGTTATAATAAAAAGTATATAGTAAAAGACTGGAAACTACTACCATACTCTATAACAACTATTGAAGATCCGCAGCAATTCAAATCGGATATTCATAAGTGACTTTCATGCACATGGTATTGAATTCCTTGGAATAGCCATGGAATAGTCATGGTCATGTCATGATCAGTGTGTGACTGTCATGTGCAGTGCATGTGACACCCATGTGAACTCCACATGAGAGGCATATGCTCAATTCCAGTTTTACCTTGAACATGGGTGTATGCAATTCACACTGACAGAAATGTCTGAAAAATTTTGGACTCCGTAAATTGAAATATTCCACATCGTTTCCATTAAAATACAGAATTTTTTCCATAAAATATAAATAATTCATGCTAATCAGTGTGATTTCAACCAACGACACCCATCCATAACACCCATGTCTTATTTGCTGGATCTTTTATAGCTACTGCATGGATCTCTTAAACCCACATCAGATCTATGATACCTATTGGATCTCTTATACCTACTGGATACCAAATAAAGCTATTATTACTCCAGTTACATTTGACAGTTTTTAAATTGTACATAATGCGACTGAATTAGTCATATGACCTATATAGGTGAATTTGATGATTTATGCATTTAATGGTGTCGGGCAACTACTGACGACACCTTGTCTGAAGCATTCTTAAAACCATATCAGGCTATAAATGCCCTTGTAGTGCTGAATGTCTGCAAATGTCTCCAATCGTATTTTGGTTTAAAAGTACCGCTTTAGACATAGAAAAGGTTAAAAAATGCAGTCAAATAGAGGATTACCTTTCCAACTATATGATGGAAAGTTGCCGTGGGGACCGTGTATATCGGGAAGCGAGGCGCAAGCTGGGAACACTACGTGTGGGACACCACATTCCGATACTCCGTGGTAAAGAGGCTAGCGGAAACATGCACTCATACACCCTAAAGGTACATTACCTTAATTCATGTACACATAGCAAGAAAAACTACACTTATCTTCTAAGTGGGGGCTAGTTCTTACATTGCCCTATGTTGGTTAGTCCGCATCTTCAGATTTCATGTTCACAGCACTTTGATGGCCGATAATGTAATGAGACACCATGGAATCGATGCTTAGTCCTACTTTGGTGGATGAACCTGAAGACTAGTGGAGCAGCTGATCTTCCAACCTCCACCCCCCATTGTTTAAAAGGCTGATCTTGTTGCCCACGTTCCAAGTGGGAGGTGAATCCAAAGGATCTTTAACTAGTTAAAAGTGAGTGATTACAGGCAGTGGTGGCAAACATACTTCTTCTTTCGGGGGGGGGGGGGGGCAAAAGTGAAATTTTTTGGGGTTGTGGGACATTCAAAAATTGACATTTATACCAAAATTTTGGACCGAACTGCGAGTTTCCAAATTGTGTGATTTTTGGCTCAAAAGGGCTGATTTTGCTAAAAATCCTTTTTTTTTCTGGCCAGGGGGTGAACTGAGGTGAAGAGAAAAAAATAGTGGGGCATAGGTACCCATGTCCCCACCCTCTGACTCAGCCACTGATTACAGGAGGAACCAGAAAAAGACGTCTGGCACTGTCATGATGATCTTCTAAGGGCGTGTGGTTTGGATGCCTCAGAATGTTTTTATTCCTAAATTGTAGTAAAGTAAAGTACTAGGTATGAGCAAAGGCCTTATGGGATTGACATCTTTGAAATCTTTTACATCATATGGTAAGATGTATCAATAAAAAATTCAAAACATCACTGTCAAAAATCAGCCTTGCAACCAAGTTTTGGGGGAAATGTCTGCAAATAGATTTGGTCTTCAATAATAGCAAAGTTAAAAATAGAATCAGTGCTTTGCCAAGATAGGCCATCATGCAAGACATGTGCTCAATAAGAAATGTCTTCCAGCAGACAGGTTTAAAGAAGCGGACACACATCAATGATTTTGAATAGAGATGTGGACTTGTGTCTTACAGGAGATGCATCTCAAAGCAGGGTTAACAGGACATGTATTAGAGCGTGTCTTAGCAAGGCACTTGATTTATTTCCTATTGATGAAGATATCACTAAACTCAATAATTATTGCTAATGGGTACAATTTTTACAGTGCAGGTGATAATCAGTAAGCTATATGGTGTTCTACTGAAGCTCGACTATAATGAAAAGTAAAGACATGATTTTTTGTTATTCTAAGTCATTCCCTGGCCCTGATGAACCTTTAATGGAGATTAGCAATCACGCCAAAATGGAAAATACTAATGAAAGTTTTCAATGCACACTTAAGTTTTGAGGATCAAAGATGCCCTTAAGAGTTGCATTTTAAAAGTTGCAAGTTAAGCATCAATTGTATAGGTGACCTCAATTATCACGCCTCTCAAAATACTACTATTACTAGTCATTTGCTGTAAAGTTCAGTCTATTATGAAGTGAATTAAGAGCTAACATGTCATAGACAATTAGATTTCCCACCAGCCGAAGGTTTGCTATTCTATTCTTATAAGGTTTGTTCTTCCAAAGTGTCAATGTTCCAATGGAACACTCTTTCATTCCAAGGGGGTTCATATTCAAAAAATACAATAAGGCTAATAATTCTGAACCATCATATAATATTGATAAATAAGAATAAGTAAGATTTGAAAAATTCAGAGAGAAAAATATGATGCTGCAATTTTGATTTTTTTTAAACATCTCTCCACATCCCTCAAAAAATAAGTTAAGCATATTTAAAGACGATCATGCGATTGTGTCCAATATTCAGGAATGTCATTAGAGTATAGCACTTTAAAATGGGATTGTAATTAATGTTATACTTTCTCTATTATTTACAGAGGATAATTTGTAATAACACCATTCTCAGCTAAAGTGTTGATGTGTGCTGTAATAGTTAAGGAGAACATTTAACCAAATTATCATAATTTGATAAAATAACACCCAGATTGAAAAAAAATTATAGTGCAAGTAAAGAAAAGCTGCCACTCCCTTAGATGCCCCTAACCATTCTTCTCAATTTGCTGCCTGCCAGATATAAACGCATGGAACCAAATTATTCATATTTGACACCCGGATCCAATCTGAGGCTCCAGTAATACCTTAAGCACTACAGTTATAGATTGCATGCAAATTATGATCTGGAGAACCATAGCATGAACATTTTGCACAAAAAATTAGGTAAATGGTTAAAGGAGGTGTTTTACTAACAATCTGAGATTCATTTAACACCTTGAGCGCTACAGTCATAGATTACATACAGAATCTGGTCCATGCGACCATGGCGCAGTCACTTGTCTTCAGAAATTGGGGTGAATGGTTAAGGGAGGCATTTTACTCTTACAATTTTGAAGAAAAAAGGGCAGTGACCGGGTGTAGAGTTTCGGCGAAATACGACCCATAATTGACAATATTTCCGTTTTAGACAACGTAAACGCCGGGATATCTTATTTGCGCTTTGATGGTGCCGAACACGACAGGAAAGGTGTCAGAATAAACAGATCGCTTTACACATAGTTATGACGATCTTTCTAGTCAATGTATGGGCATGGGGAGGGCTCGATGGAATGTTTAGTATATTTTCATAGCGCTCTCTCTAGAGAGATTATGTTAACAAATTCAAGATAAAAAAATGAAATATTGATAACCTTGTTTCAATCACTATTTTGATGATGTGAAGCTATGTCATGCAACAAATAGACCAATGAAAGCTGGCTAGACTCGGTGCTGACAAGTCACAATCTCATTTCTAAGGAGTAATTTCTATGGTCTAATACTAGTGTGAACTTAGCGTTTGGTAGACTGTGTTCTGAGTGGTAATGTCAATGTCACACTTCACATTTGGATGTAGAGGCTGTTGAACTTTGCCTCTGGACTGGTGCTGAGGAGATGTATTGTCTTGTGAGTGCAATAGCTGCCATATGTCAGAAATTCCATCAAACATACTTTATGTCAAGTCTTTGGTCTGTGGCTCTTGAAATGGTTCTTCAGAAGACACAGTGCCTGAAGAACCATTTGAAGAGCCACTGACTCAAGGAAAGATAAAGTGAGAGTTATCCTAATACATGGCAGCACACAGATGTATCACATGGCAGCTATTTTGCACATAGGACCTTTTTGCACTCACGCGACGATATTTAAATTGGCGCACTGACATCCTAATGATATATTTATCAAATTAAAAAAATCAGGTGGTTTGAAATAATAACACTATATTGTTTGGCTGATACAGTTGGAACTTAAACCTTGTTTTATCACCATAACCATAAACATAATTACTGCAGACTGCAGAACTGTAAATAGCGTGTTTGGTTTGAATTGGGCATACCAGCAGTGGCCAATTTTTTTTTGACGAGGTTTTGGATTACCGCGGGTGCCTATTAGCAATAGAACTGGAGCAGAAATATGTGATAACGGATCAAAAAATCAATTCATAAAACATGAGTGATAAGTTGTATGTGCTAGATGATGGATCGTTGTGAGAGGATGCCTGGCCAGCTAATGCCATGCTTTGCTTGCCTGGGTACGATCCATCAATGGTGCCCAAATGTCACATTTGATGTTGTGAGGTGTAGATTTGGTTCCATCACAGGTAATGCATTATCATGGACATTTTTGTGTGTGCGTGTAGTTTAGGGGTGCATTTTAAGGGCATGTGGTCCATTAGTAGTATGGAGAATACCCTGTTTGTAGGGGGAGGGAGGGAATTGACTGTAAGAGCCAAGCAGTGGGAGGGATAACTCCTACCAGCTCAATTTGTGATCCTTTTTCACATGGAAGCTGAATCCTTTTCATTGTTTAAGTCAGGGGTGGGTGTTTTTTTAAATATTCCTTAAACTTTCTACTGTATCTGTCCAATTTTAATGTTTCTTGGAGTGTGTACATTCATCCTCTTCACACCACAAATGGAACTGTGCTGGAGTCCACTCCAACCCCAAAATGGGCTGGAGTCCACTCCAACCCCAAAATAGGCTGTAGTCCACTACAACCCAAACATGGGCTGGAGTCCACTCCAAACCCAAAGTAGGCCAGATTCCACTCTAAACCCAAAATAGGCTTGAGTCCACTCCAAACCCAAAGTAGGCCAGATTCCACTCTAAACCCAAAATAGGCTGGAGTCCACTCCAAACCCAAAATAGGCTTGAGTCCACTCCACCCCCAAATAGGCTGGAGTCCACTCCAACCCCAAAATGGGCTGGAGCATGGAGTCCATTCCAGCCCCAAAATGGGCCAGAATCTAATCAAACTTCAAAATGGGCTGGAGTTCATTCCAACCCCAAAATAGGCTGGAGTGGGGATGGTAATTTTCAATATCAAAAAAGCTGTATGAGCTACTCAATTTGAAGTATACCATACAGTAAGAATTATAAACATGTATATGACTTCCATAGGCGTGCCCAGGAATTTTTATGAGGGGGTGGACTAAAGATGTTCGAAACATGAGAGCGAAGCGAAGGGATCGACTACCGGGTGGGTCCAGGGGCTCGCCTTAGGGCCCTTGGTGGGGTTTCAGGGGACGCCCCGCGGGGGTCAAGGGGGCAGAGCCCACTGAAGCTCCTGAGGTTTTAGGGTTTTCAAGACCTGAAAATGTCTTTTCCCTTGCGTACTTCTTCCGACACTTTTTGATCCGCATTTGCATGATAAAAATCAAATAAATGTACCATAAAATCATCCATTTGTTCACTTGTCCTCTTCTTTTTCCTCTTCTTTTCTTCTTTTCTCCTTCTCTTTCCTCTTTTTTTTCTCCCTTCCTCTTTCTTCCTTCCTCTTTTTTCTTGAGAACTTTGAGGGGGGCTTTAGCCCCCAGCCCCCCCCCCACCCCTCCCGGGTACGCCCAGTGACTTCCTACAAACTATTCTTCAAACTTGTCACAAATGCCCAAAGTTTTCATGTACATGTAGAAGATTGATTCCAACCTCTATGCCCTAAGACAAACAATTCTAATTTGATTTAATGCTATGATTGCTGTTCCATTTTCACCTAAATATTGCATGTTTAACATAGTCTTTTACTTGGGTCTTTTAAAAATCTTCAATTTGTTTTCCACATCTTTTTTCCTTCCCTCCCATAAATTATTTTTTTTGTACTTGGTGGATCCAAATCCTCCCACCAATTCTGGCAAACATTTCACATCAGACTTGCATTGTCCTAGTTCATAGGTATGTGAGATATGATTTGGCATAGTATTATTATTAATGACATTTTACACATGATTAATGTTCCATCAATTTGTCCTACATTAAACCCACATCACTACTACAGTAAACAAGCAGTGTAGCTTCTAAAGCATACCTGCAACTCTGACTCACAAATACATACCGTTTATCGCTAATCAATTTTGGTGTATGTGTATTTCCAAAAGCTACCGTTGGGGGAAAACATGGATGCCAAATTGTGTCGGAACGCTTCAGCCTATAACGTGTGGGCGTAAAATCAATAGAGGGCAAAAACTACGGTGGCAATTTAAATATTAACAGAAAAAATGCCAATGGCAATGATGCTATAGTAATTGATTGGCTAGATAGAAAACCCCCAAATGTATCATTAGATGTTGCAGTAATATGAAGGTACTTGATGTGCATGGAATTCAACCTTTGGGCCCGGACTTAATTTAGTCGCGAAAAAGATGTTTTTCATGTAAATTATTGTTAACAAAATTCAAATGTGATTTCTTATGACCATTATTTGTAATCAGCATGAAAAATCCATTGAAACGAGTACAAACAAGCCTAGTTTCTTTGGCCCATTGTGTTCTTAAGATGGCACCCAAAAATTTTGAGTGAGAGGATGGATTATATTGTAAAATGCCTGTTGCAGCTTCTTCTTGCATGTAAACCTCTTAAGGCCTAAGGGTAAAGTGTTAACCCTTGAGGCTGGGTCAATAGTACCTGCTATTTAGCGGCATCTAAGCACTATTTTGATTGGTACTTGGAAATAGGATAATATCATTGAATAAGAATATCATGATTGAGCAAATCAGAGCAACTTTGGTGTGCGTGGGAGTGTGTGATGCGAACAACACTGCCATGATTTGGGGGCTTGAAAGAACATTTTTATGGACTTGGTAATGATTTTGGACCAAAAAAGGTGTGGAAGCTGAAGTGAAAAAGAGAAATGGCAAAATGTCCCTGAATTTTAGCCATGGATCTAAAAATTTGTGAGTTTGTAGCAAAGTGGGAGTCTTAAGAACTAAAGCACACTTGAACAGGGATACAAAGAAGAATGCAGAAGAGGTGTGAAGTGGGAGGTCGTGACTGTGCTTAATAGGTACCGTATGCCATTTTTAGGTCAGTGCCCCACCCCCCCCCCCAGCAGAACAGGTACGTGCTTTGTCTCGGTCATCATATAGCAAAACAAACTTTATCTCTTTGCTAAATTAGTTAATGATCAAACTGGGCCGGTAGTAGTAGTGTTAGTTTTAACAGGTTTAAATGTGTAAAATCTTATCCTCCTCCCTTATACTCAGTTTAGCATCAAGTTAGAGAATACAATAAAGATGCATCTGTGCATCTTTAAGTATTTTGTTTCCAAAAATTTGGTTTAAAAATTGCATTTATTCTTGGGCATTTGATGCTGACTTTGAGGACAGTGCAATTTAAGGATACACAGCGCAAAATGTAGTGATGTAAACCAAGTTACTCAAGGGGCTGAATGGGTTATGTATAGAAATTTGGATATGGGGAGGGGACCTTCGGGATTATGCTTTCCTTCCTTTTTTGAGTGGGGGGGGGGGAACCTAGGCAATACCCTGTCCTCTCAAAAATTGAATATGCAGTGACCTTTGTGTTAATTATATACATATACTTTAACCTTAGTATTTCCCCCAGGTGGTAATTCCGATATTCCTCCATTAGTTAAGGACCCCTTTGCACTTTGGTGGTATGATGTGTCATCCCCTCTTCCCGCTTCAATCGTAAGCCTCCCTTGCTGGACTTGCAATCCCCAATCACTTACCCTCGTATTAGTCCACTAAAACAATCCCCTCCTCATGATCTGGTTATTTGTTATAATTCTTGTATGCGTTGATACACAGCATGAGTGCAAGAATGGCAATCATCTGTGTCGAAAAGCCCCCAAAATGTTTCTACCGCTATACAAAATCCTTCCTCCCTAACTTACCGGCGTAAATCTTAACGGGAAGGTGGGCACGTGAAAATTGCCACGGGCGGAAAAATTCTGTGCTATATATGGTGGTTTAGAAGTGGCATTTCCAGCACGGGACAATGGCCCCATGGAAAGAGATGAATATGTTCTTGAAATGAAGTAGGCACTTATCTGAGGTAAGAGTCCATCTTGACACGGATGCCATCGGAATCATCTAGCCCAAAAAACATACCAACCGGATTTCTGATGGCGGGAGGTGTTGTGCACTCTGGGGGGTAACACCATATTGGTATGTGGGGGGCTCTGGTTTACTCTATGTTATTTATGAATAATAAATAGAATTTACATTGGCTTGATGTTTTGTAAAGGAATTTATGTGCTGTGATAAAGTAAGTACAGATAACTGACTACTTAGATTAAAAAAACTGTTTGTGGTAAAGTTGAAGTTTAACATTTTTAAAAAACCTCATAACAAAATTTCGCTCTTCCAGATAATTAAAGAACAGTTACAGATGGATTTGAAGAAGTTAACCTCTTGAGCAAATTTTCCAGTGTATTTCAAAGTAACAATACTCTCTCTCTACGCATGCAGTCAAATCATGGTGTGACCTATACCCAATGTCTCATGTATTAAGCTGCAATTACATTTTTTACACCTGCTAACTCTCCCCACAGTGAAATCCGGGTAGCGAGGACGGTGGTGGTCAGTACAAGTATTCACCTACGCCATTTTAAATTTTGTTTTGAGTGCAATATAATGGTTAACTCTTAATTGATGCTGAGAGAGCAAATGTTACCCAATATCTTCCAAACACCAAACCCACCAAATGTAGATGGGCAAATAGAGCATCTAGAACTAAACAATTTCTGGACAGTATGGGAAGACCCAGGCAACGTGTTATCTCCTCTTTCAAGATTAATGATCGGTATTAACACTTTTCAAATGTCGAGTCTGTAACTGTGCTATTACAGTATATGGTGTTTGAGATGGCCTTACGCCAATGACTGCCAGGTCCTTTTGGGAAGCACTTTCGAATCCAAATGACTCAAACTAGACTCTGTTTGGACTCATTTCTATGCATTTTATGGGAAGGTAACTACATTTTGGAAATAAAAAATCAGATTTTTTTAATGAGGGAATGTAGTTAAACTGCCGGATTCCAAAGTGTAAAGATATTTTTGCCTGGTTGCTAAGTATGGAGGGACGGAATATGTCACAAGGACCAGAGTTGCACTTCTTTTTTTAATTGTGCTCACAAGTTGAAACATGAATTATTTGAAGGACTACGTAGGAAGCAGGTGATATCCTTATTTGTTTTTGTGAGATTCTAACAAAACCAACATAACACAGGAATGTGAAGACCGTTTCGATCCAATACCATGATGAATCAGTATTTAGAAATTGATACTAATGAGGTAATCATGGACTTCTTATGTGCTAATACACCAGCTATTCTAAAACCAGACCTTATGTTCTTGCTTATACAATGGACAACTTTTGGTTACCTTTTATGTGATAACTTTATCTTGTGATAACTTTATTTGTGATAATTTTATCTTAGTTTTATGGTTCCGGGGCGTGGAGCAGCGGCAGAGATGAGGGGGATTCATTTTTTAAACTGGATCTGCCACTCCGATTTCAATATACGGGCTGTCCTAGACACTGCATTTAGGATTATCAAAAGGTCTACACAAACTGAAGCTCGGAATGGAAAATTGAAGGCACAGAGTTTTCAATTTCTTGGATGATGTCTTGATTTAGCAATATTTTAATGCTTTGGTTGGCTTAATTTCATTTACATTCTGATTATTTGATTGGAGAAGTGGGATCACAATACAAGTTGGCGTAACAAACGTTCGCCATTGGGCATTAAGGTGCAACGAGAGATTTCAAATACCACCACGGCTCTGTCACCACCCCACCCCCTTCCTAAAAATATGTGGAAAATTCTTGATTTTGCCCTGAGTAAAGCGTTGCAGTAAAAAAGTCCAATCTGCAAGGGTCTTAAGATAGGAAAGGTTTCTTTGGTACACATAATTGGCAATTTTCTCATTTATCTATAGGAGCTAATACGAATTAGACTATGTGCTCATTTATTGAAATATAAGCCGTCAAATTACCTTTTTCTCTCTGTTAAGAATTTTGTAGCCAATTACAAGGTAAGAGCTCTTATTTATTGTTTCCAATCATATGGAATTACTATTGATGACACAATTATCTGCGGGTATCACAAATCTCTCGTTGCACCTTTAAGATAGAGGATTAGTGGCATTGAAATGGAACTGAACATGGCACAATAGACTGTAGTCTCAATTTGTTGAGTGATGTCATTTCCATCGAACCCTCCTGGACAGTTTATCATATATTGATACTGGTGAAATAGTCGCTAACAAACATAATGGTCATTGTGAATAAGTGCCCGTGAAATGCATTGTTGGATACGATTGTAATATCCTCTCTGTCCAGAACATCCTCTTCTCACCACTACCAGTAAGTAATGTTAGCCTTATCTGAATAACCAATCGTGTGCCCATGTAATAACCAACAGCTCCCCTGGGAGCGCAATCGTGCGATAATCTACCGGCTTGTCGTCTGTTACACTGCTGTTGTTTTGTACAATGCTTGTATTGCCACTTGACAAAGTAATTTGTTCTTTTAAACTATTTGCTATTTCAATAAAAATACAAAAATTAAAAAACTGAAAAGACTTCTTGGTGTTATGAACAAATAAATATGATAAAATTATTTTATTTTGTACAGATTTTTTGTATTCTTGAATATTATCAAAACCATGGCCCCGCGTAATCTTTATCCATGAATTGAGAAGATTCCATTAATTAATAATCTTTAATTTGCAATAGTTGGAAATTAGCATGGTCTTATTGGGCCAAGAAAACAAAAAAGTTTTATCTCAGAAGACCATGCGCAGTTTGTTAAAATGGTATTTTAGTGCATTCTTTAGGTTTTGGTCAATTTGAATTTTTTTTTTAATTTTAAGGGAAAAAATGAAATTCAGCCACAAAGTGGCTGAAAAAGCAAAATGAAAAAAGTGGGTCCCCAAAAATGCAATAAAAAAATAATTAAAAATAATCACATTATTTCGCCCATTAGATATTTTTTCTAAACAAAAACAAAAAATATCACATTTCCCATATTGCATTTTTCACATTGCATTTTTTTGTGGTAAAACTTACCAATGAAGCCGCTTTGATGTTGACAGCATGGGATATCTAATTCAGCAATTATTTGTGGTGTATACTACCAATGTAACAACTAATTACCTGTGATCATGTCTCCATGTGAATAGACAGTGGGTGTTGGAGGTAAAATTATATTGAAGGGAATTCAGGGGCAAAGAATGTATATCAGCCCTTTGTGGAACCCCATTTTGCCTTGTGAATGGCACATGTTTTGCTCTTTTATAAATCAGGAAATCATTTGTTGTATACCAGGAACTTGCACCATCAGAAACACCACCAGGGTGGTCACACACCTGATGTGCTGCCCTAAGATCTCACATTTTTCATTCACACTTCAGTTGTAAAGATCCTAAGCAAGCTCCAAAACATCTTTTTAAGAAATATCCTAATTCAAACACCCCAGTAAATTTGATCAATCAATCATTCAATCAATCAATCAATCAATCAATCAGGAACATGGTTCATTGAGTTGTGTGTATTAAAGACATTATCAGTGATTCATCCAAAAGAGTCAAACTATTTGAAATTTGCAGGAATAGCTTACAAGTACAGAATAAGTCTGTAAAATTCTCATAAGTTACTTTTTCCAACTGAAGAATTGACAGAAAAGGAAGAAAACGGCAGTGTTCAACGATATGAATCTCCATTCAGTTCCGTGTTGTATTAAGTGTCCGTACGGACAGCAATGACTTATATATCTGATTTTCTCCTTGTTATGTTGCTTCTGGCCTCATCACTTGCAGGATATGTTAGGGTGCCAAAAAAAAAAAAAAAAAAAATGCAGTCAAGCAGATCAACAATAGGATTTAATTGGGAATTTTTGCGGGCATTTTCTATGGCAAATATGACAGAATAAAAGTGAATCTGAGCGCTCGCTTCTCAGGTTCTACCTGCATCATATTAGGACTTGTATTTTTGGTTGCACTCTCAATGAAATGTGCATTTTGTGATTTCCTATTTCAAAATGGCGGCCATCTTGGATTTCACTAATTATTCAAGCATGACTCTAAATATACATTTGCATTTTAAGTTTCCTACCCAAAACATCCACAATTAGCACAAAAACACTAATTACCTTGTGTTTTTGGGTTGGCCTATCTGTGTAAAATGCAATTTTCGAGTTTTTTACAGCCCAATGGCGGCCATCTTGGATTTCTCAAATTGCCCAAGGGTTGCTATTTTACACCCACATTGGTTCCATTGTATACCCTTTCAGAAGATATAATCAGCTGAAAAAAATACTTTATCAGAGATTTTGATCTCATGCCAAAATCAGGCTTCCCGCTGCCGGACTATTAAAGACATTATCAGTGATTCATCCAAAAGAGTCAAACTATTTGAAATTTGCAGGAATAGCTTACAAGTACAGAATAAGTCTGTAAAATTCTCATAAGTTACTTTTTCCAACTGAAGAATTGACAGAAAAGGAAGAAAACGGCAGTGTTCAACGATATGAATCTCCATTCAGTTCCGTGTTGTATTAAGTGTCCGTACGGACAGCAATGACTTATATATCTGATTTTCTCCTTGTTATGTTGCTTCTGGCCTCATCACTTGCAGGATATGTTAGGGTGCCTGTACTTGTTACAGGCATGCAAAAATCTGATTTTTGATAATTTTTTTGATTTTCTGATTTAGCAAATCACTGATAGTGCCTTTAAAATGAATCAACCTTATGCGTTCTGGGTATAACATTGACATCATAATCAAAAGCCAGGGCTGTGATTTCACAATAATAAGTGAATGAAAGAGTTTGGAAGTTAATGATCTGTGCAAACGGAATAATGGTCATTGGTTTAATATTAGCCACAATAGCCTCATCCACCAAGGACACAGTTCAGTGAGCTGTGCATATATATGACATGACCTGTGTGTTCTAGGTATCATATATCATACCAAAAAACCAGGGGTGCATCAAATAAATGCATTGATGCATGGGAAGTTACTGAACTGTGACATGGGGATTCAAAATGGAACAGGTTCTAGTCCATGGTCAAGTCCATTGCATTTTGTAGCCTTGGTGATAATTGACTTGATCAGGTTTTGATTATTTCTTTCCACACCTCAATTATACCAGTTAATATCCATACTGAGCTATGGGTGTTATTCTTAAGTGGTTTTTAGTCCTGTAAGCTTAGCAATGTGTTATGGATTATGATGTGGTATGGTACTTGTTGTAAAATTAATTACAAGGAAATTATGTTTTGATTGTTTATTAATTTGTTTTGCTAGTCTCTGTTTGATTCGGACATAATTTTAATGTTTTCACACAAATGTTATTCTAAACATAAAGTAGCCTTGGTGACACCACAGGTCATCAGCATTAAGTACTTCCGAATCCTACAGTGTATAACTTCACTTTTACTCCATGGGGCTTTTATTGATTTCCTAAATCATTTAGATATAAAACAAAAGCAAATCATGTGTTTTTGGTTTTTTAGGTTTAAGATTGGTCTTGTACATATAACCTATTCCTTATCAAAGATATTTGGGTTTTTTTAAAGATAATTGCATAGTATTAAATTCAACTAAAATTAAAATTTTGCCAAAATTAGCAAAGAAAAACTTTCAGTAAAGTTTGAATTGGCTTAATACTGTCACAAAGTATAAACATATTAGTGTCAATAGAAGCTAATAGACCTGACGGGGGGACTCCTTCTTAGCTCTATTCACTGTTCAACATGTAAATTTTTGACCTGTACTTTCAAAAGCATGCAAGCCAAGGACAGAGTCGGAAAAAAAATGATGTTTTGTCAATTTTGAAATGCTGAAATTACCAGGTTTAAATGATATACTTCATACCAGGGTAAATTATTCTTTTTGTCTTTCATAATCATCATTTTCCTCGAAAAGTGTTTTGTTTGCTATTGATTTGTGGTACGTTAAATAATTGACCCATATCTCCGTGTGTTGATGACTGGGTTTTGATGGAACTGGTCATATCTTTATAGTTGACATGAAGGTATAAATCCCACCCGCCCACTCCTTAACAAACTTTGCGCTTAAGAAGCTTTTCTGACACAATCACTTGAATGACGAGAACAAAGAGAAAGGTAAACTAATTAAAGAAGGAGGAAATTATACACCTTTTGGTTTACAACACATCCACCAATTGACCCATTTCTAACCTGCCAATTTACATCAATCTCAGATATCATCATTAAACATTGTTAACCCTAATAACAGCAAGGACTTAATTGGGTAATTTAGACAAATTAAAAACTATGAAATGCAAAACCAGTCCAAATACAGCTGGTAACCTGAATGCATAGCATTTAAGCCCATTGTGGTTGGTGGAGACTTTCACTTAGGGCTATAGGTCCATGGGATAATCCTAATACCTCTGTCATCATGCTAATATTCCATCACTGATCCGGGCCTTCAGGCTACTTTAAGAGATTCATTTTGGCCCAAAGCGAGAAAAAGATCCCAAATATGGGGTAAGATTGCTAATATTGCAGCAGAGTAAGCAAACAAAGACACTTAACGTAGTAATATATGCAGTTTTGTAGATATTGTTGTACATTAAGTTAGACGTAAGTTTTCTGTAAAATTTGTTAATTAATAGTGCTATTTTTCCAGGAACCCATTTGGAAATGTATAAAGTGTGGGATTTTTAAGGCTTTTTAAAATCTGCAGTCCTTTTCTTTATTCTTGTTTTCATATGGCTTCTTATGCACTTTCTCTGCCTTCCCTTGACTCTCTCCTCTTTGTCTCTCTCTTATCACTTCTCCAGTTTTCTCTATTATTGCTACTATCATTTCTTTCCCCTGTTCTCCTTTCTTTTCTCTGTCCCTTTCTCCTCTTTTATCTTCTCTTTTCTTCTCTTTCTCTCTTTTCTCTCTCTTCTAGTGGTGTGACATCAAGGGGTGAAAAGGGCCATTTTCTCCCAAAAATATTTTCTTACCCCACCCAGTCTCCCCTCCCCCAAAAATACTGAACAAGATTAGACTTATTTTAAACAAAATATTCAAAAATAATAATAACAAGATTTCAAAAGCCAGTGGGCTCAACAAATAAATCATTTTTTTTAAAAAGGTTACACCTGAGTCCCAAACAACACTGCCCCAACTTGTCCCCCAAAGGTTCCCCCCCCAAAAAAAAAATATGATGCTGGTGCTTCTTCTTTATCTCTCTCCCTCTCTCTCTCTCTCTCTTTCACATTTTTCAGTAACATTAAGGTTTCGTTCCTCTTTCCCATTTCTTTATTTTTTTCTTTCCTTTAAGCTCTCTTAGTCTCAGCTGCGGTCCACATCTTTGTATGAATCCTTACAAACCATCAAGTTCAATGATTCAGGGCTCCCAGTCACAGCTGACTTCCTCCTAGGACCCTAAACCAAATATCAAAACACTTAAAACTCAAAAGTTTTATTTATAAGAAAACTCAAAGAACATTATCATAACATCCTGACTCCAAAACCAATTGTCATTCTACAAAAGTTACAGACGAAGACATGTGTACTTATGCTAATATCCAAGTAATCCGCTAGGTCCTATGTGAGGTGAACAAAACATTCTTGCCAATGATTCTCTGTATTTTTTCGATACAAACCATTTTTTCCCTGGTAGTATTATTTTAACACGGAGATCACATGGGAAACAAGTTAAAATACCAGTTGAAACTTTGGAGGTGTTTGTGAGGTGTTTTCCGTTGAGTGATTGTGGACAAAAGTGAACACTTTTGACCAAATGTGGGTATAGGGGTATAGAGAGGTTACAAAAACAGCAGATGCGGTGTACTGGTCCTATTTGGCCTCAGGGCAACTACCTTGGCACAATCTGCGATTAAGGAAGGCCGACTCTGCATAGAGAAGCCGGTGGTGTGCAGTGTGTGTACAAAGCACCTGGGTTGTGTTATAGCTAGGAGTGGATTGTCCCAAACAAGTGTGTATGTGTGTGTGATTTCTATAACTTGAAGCTGAGATGAGGATATAACTATAAAGTTTAGTTTTGTTTTCATGAAAAGATCCGCCCAAAATGTAAAATTAGGAGTTTGAAGTCCTGCCTCATGTAGGAATGTGTTTTATATTAGTGCTACTTTAAGTGCTTTATTAAAAGAGGCAATCAAAGCCTGTGCGGTACTCCCATTTCAGCGATGACACATATGTAAAGCTTTTAAGACTCCTAGTTTCAGCATTGTTGAACCCATAATTTTTGAAAATTTTACCATCTCTCTCAACACCCCTGTTTTGGGGAAAAAATAAAGAATCACCAATTACAGACCTCTATCATCTTAGAAAATTTTACATAATTTTCATGCAAAGACCTCATTTTTGACAAAGTAGCAAATTTGTCACTTAAATGACCCCAAAGACTCCAATTTTGTTCCCATTCTCTGTCACCAAATGCCCCTTGGTTTGAATGAACCAGACTTAAGACTCATATCAAACCAGCCTGCATGTCAAACCCCTTTAAGTCTAGATCTTAAGAATGAGTGAAATCAAAATTATTTACATGTTACTGAGAAATATTTGTAGGATAATTTCCCCCCGACAAATGTTGGCCATAAAATTATTGGCATATATTTATTTGATTTACACATCAAGCATTTGTTAACATTTCTATTTATCTGATATGATCGTAGCTTTGTTATACACTTGACTTACTGACTATAGGTGTTAAAAACAGCAAAACAAAAACCTGAGATCCTTTATGGATAAACCCAATCAAAACAAAATTGGTTTCGTGCTTCCATAAATGCCGACCACAAATTATGAAAAAGGGATTATATGATTAAAACTCGACACTAATCCCATCGGAAGTGTAATGTGATCAGAACCAAATCTAAGCCCCTCCCCCTTAATTCACTAAGTCTACCACTAAAACTGGCATTGAGAAAATGTAGTTATTACCTTGTTTTCTTGCTATATTAAATTCAGATCAGCCCCCAGTTTTGTGTAACTTTGTGGTTGAGCACAACGGGATATCATAACTTTCAATCTTCATTGTTTGGATTATGATATTCCCTAAATGTAGGTTTCATTAGCAATGATTTTTATTATCGCTGTGCTGGCCGAGGAGTAATTAAGAGGTGGAGTTTGTTATTTGGATGTCAGAGGCTAGCGAGAGTGAATTTTAATTACATGGCTGGTTTGGAGAAAAAGTGATCTGCAGTGTATAGCTAGAGCCCTTTTGTGGATTTGTTCTATTTTTTTTTTTCCCAACTTGAATATAATTTTTAACAAAGTTGTTTTTTATATTGAATTAATTAAACTTAAGAATTATGTGTTTTTGAATATTTCAAAATTTTGAACCTCAGGTAAGTATAACTCTTTCGTATATCATCAATGTTGGAGGTTGTAGCGCTTGGCCGCCAATTTTGCAGTCTTGTTCTGTATAGTTGTTGCGTTGAACGGGTTGTTCGATTTTGTCACTGAATGGGGCGTCCTTTCTTATTGTATTCAAGCCATAAATATCGCAAAAAGTTAGGTTTAGAAATGGGATCTTAATTTATAAGCTATTTAAGAATGGATAATAAAGGGGTAATGATAGGGGGACCCTACTCTGGTACGATGAATTGAAACCGGCAACCCCAATAATTGGCATCACCATGTGTTCAATTTGTCGTAGAGAGAGTACTGGTTCCAAAAATCAGTACCTTTAGTCTCTTCAATTGAATTGTTTCTCAAAAATGTTCTTACATGTGCCTGTTTGAGATCTATCAGACAGCATCCTGTTCTCGCAGAGCACCTACCGAAAATGCCTCGAAGGTTAAATCTTAGCCTTGAAAGTTGTCATCTTAAGGAGCGTCCGATCGCTTTGGGACTCGGTGCCCCTGATTCACCCGGCAGTAGTATCGATTTTGATATCAGACTAAAGGCCGTACGTGTATTTCCTCATTGGGTCCGTCTAAATTTGAGCCCCTCAATCCATTTTCCGTCCCACGATATAAACAAAAAAACCGCCGTTTAGTGTTAACCACGTTTATTTAGCACGTATTGGAATAGGGGGGCTTTGCAAACAGCATTGATTTGCGTCTAACATCACAACCGCAAGATTTTGTTTCCCACGGTACTTGATGGGTGTAGGCAAGTGCAGGCTCTCATATCAATTATAGGAACACAATACACATGAAATCTAAAGCAACCACCCTTTAATTAATTGCTCCCACTTAAAAAATAAAGGAGCTAGAGATTTCTCTTCTCATGGTCATATTTACAAACTCAAGTTGCATTTGCAAATGGCAAGACTAATCTTTATGACCAAAAATATAGTATAAAACCACTATAGACACAACATGTTTATGTTAATTTTGCCGGATTGCTGTCTGGGTAACACTTGTTTTGACTGGTCAAAAATTGATTACAACACTAGTTGCAAAGGCATTGCTAATGTTCAAATAGAAATGATGGTTTGTGGCACTTTTTACATATGGTTCTCCTATTTTCAAATGTTTTAGATTTAATAGAAGTTTCCCATGGCACATGGATTTGTTGGATTCCAAGACCTGCATATTGGCAAGGCGCCACTGGGTGCGATGATATGGTTTGCATCTTTTTCAGTCACAGAAACAAAAGCTGCATGGGTATATGGAGTTATGGACATATCACAACGGTGGTTTTAATTCTTGTCATTTAGACATATGCAAAGAGAAGAGATATGAGAAGAAAAGAGAGGAGGCGAAGAGAGAGAGAGAGGAAGGGAGAGAGAGAGAGTGAGAGGCAGGTAGTTTGTTTAAATTTAGACATTGTTTTATTTCTAACAATTGTTGTCTTTTTTGTACTTTCTCATTTCATGTCTCTCCTCATCACCAATCTTGTGACTTCATTTGGAAAATCAGGTAAGGTATTTCTAGTTAAAATTGTTAGACATCATTGATTTGGTTCATGTTATTAATATGTCATAGTGTGGATCTGTTCATTTCTGTGTACTAGATGTTTATAAAAAACAAAATGATCATGTATCGGGGTGTTTTTATTTGCAAAATTTAATGGAGGATTGCAACACTTGCCTCTTTCATAATTACAGAAAATGGCACCAGTAAGGTTAACTGCCATGTCTTTAAGAACCCGAAATAGAGGAGCTACTGTCGCCGCAGAGAACGCTGGAGACAATACCGATTGATGGTACAACTATCCGAAGGTTGTTGGTTAAGACAATCTATTGTGTTTTTCAGCAATACCCCAAATAAAGTCTCAATAACCAACACCTACTGTGATGAATGTATTGAATACAATGTTATTTTGGGTAGGCATTGTTCCCGCTGGATACACACCGGTAATGGTCTTGAAAATATTTTCCACAGGAAAATATTTGCGACAATCAACTTCCAATGAGTGATATCTTTGATCTCTTTCACTCTAATTCTTCCTTTCTTTCTCTTTCTATACCCTTTTCTTTTTTTAAAAAAAGAAAAAACCTTTTTTAAATTGCTTCTTTTTCTTTCTTTTCATAAATTTCCTTCCCTTTTATTTCTTTTGCTCTCTTTTCTCTTTATACTTTTCACTTCTTTCTTTTTTCCTTGTCTCCTCTCACTCCGATCCATCTCTCTCTCCTCTCATCTCTCTTCTTTCTTCCCTGGCCTTTGTTTGTGCTTGTTTTCTTTTTATATTCCTTCTTTACTTAATTACCCATAATTCCTTTCTGTGTTCCCATTGTAATATTAAATGCCAATTACCCATATATTTTGAAAAGTAGAGAGGGGATGCTTTTAAAATAGAAATTTGAATGTGAGTAGTTTGTTTCATTTTATTTGTTTATTTTATTTAGTGTGTTTGTTGTTTTTAGTTAGTTTGTTTTGTTTTTACAATCATCCAGTGTGCCCTCGATGCATGCCCTGTATCAAACAGTAATGTCACTTATTACCAAGTTTAACACCAAATCTTAAAGGTGCAATGAGGAATTTCAGAGTGGTCATGGCCAAATATCGTGTCAATAATAGTATATCAGTGTAGATAGACACTAAATAGACTTTTTCCTTGTTAGTTGGCTACAGAATGGTCTTAAAAGATAGAAAGTAGCATTTATGATTTGCTTATTTCAATATAAAACATAGGCTGAATTCGTATTTGCTTCCTATAAGAAATTAGAAAATGATCAAATTTTTGTAGCCAAAAAATATTTCTCAGCTAATCCTTTCAGGTGGGGATATCTTTTGATTTTGGAAAGCATTTATGCATCATGGGATAGGGGCAAAAATCAGTTACTTTGGATTTTTTTCAGGACACCTGATAATGTGAAAATCTCTTGTCTGCAACACCTTTAATACCTGTATAAAGAGCCAACAACCCAAATACAGGGCAAACATTTGCACTGATAATGTCATTGCTTCAAGTCCTGTTTCTCTGTATTTCCAGTTCCCTAGTAAGACAGCGAACTAGTTTTCCATCTATCTTTCTCTCGCTGGTCTCTAGAGATGTGGTGACTAGACATGTTCTTCCAAGCATGATGCATGATGTAGACCAGTCTGAGTAACTGATGATACATTTTAACAATTTGTATCTGACTTCCAATGCAAGATTCTCATGAAGGTGGGAGCGCCAGGAGATGACATGGATATCGTTTCCCCTGTTCCCACTGTAGCCAGGCACCAACTGTTTGTTTTTTCTTTCGTAATTTGGGTCTTGAGATTAAGACTTTTGTTGTTAAAATTATGTGATCTTTAGGTATATAGCCTAAACCACAACATTGACTTATTTTGTCATACACTGCTATTTTAGAGTACAAATTTTAACATCAATTCACCCCTGGTATTTCTGTATAGGTTATACACTAAATCATGGGTTTGAGAAACCATCTCAAAAAGCTTCAAAAAGTACTGGTCTCACTATGCTTGTTTGTAACGGTTTGAATCATTTTTCCGTGCTGTATCCAAATATGGGGCCTTGAAATACATTTTAACATTTTGGTGGCACAAGTTGGAATTTGGGGGAGGCAATGTTACATTTTAGGGAACAATTTTTTTTATAAAAAATCAAAAAATTAAAAAACTGAAAAAAATAAAAAAAGTACATTTTGTGATCCTAGCACCTCATTTTGGTTTATAAGGTGCTAAATCTCCATTAGAAAAGGTTTTTTCAATATTTTCAGTTGAGTTGATGGTGTGGCTTGTGATGTTATTAGCAAAATGTTTGTAGCACACTTTCCCTAGGCCACTTATTGTATAATTTCATGTCGTTTACAGACAAAATTGACAAATTTTAACAATAACAACATGAACAAATTTCTCCAAGAGCCGATCAAAATTGTATTAAAAATTAGGCCCACACACATCTATACCTTAGTCACTTGTTGTTCATCGGTGGATATAAAAAATCTCACAATCTTTTAGGTACGTCGGGGGGACGAGGTTGCAGATCACAAAATGCCCCTTTCATAATGAAGTGCATAGCATCGCTTGGACCAGTGACCAAATCTATGCCTTAAATTTGTACATTCTGCTGGATTTATAACAGCCTTTGCTCAGAATGCTTTTTCTTTCTCTTTAAAAAAAACCCTTTGGGGTGTAGCAACGTATATGTTGCTCATCAGAGTCCAAAATTGTTGTCAAAACCATACCATACCTTTCACGACAGTATTAGATCAGCATGAAAAATGCTTTTAATAGTCCAAACAAGCCTAGACTTACGTGCATTTTGAGATTGGGCTTTTAAGTGCTGGAGGAGCCATGCTCTCAATGCCACTGACATGTTCATTACTAAAAGCTTATATAGAACCTCCCACAGTCTCAGGGTTGATAGAGTATTAGCCAAAAACAAATAGATGTTTTGAAAATTAGAGGTCAACGTGTTAAGATAACAAGCTTGATATCAATTTAGAATGTTTTAATGGAAATAGGCTAGGGGTTGCAGTAACTCATTTTATCCAAACACCTGAGATTAGTCATCACACCCTAGGGAATTACATAATTAGCTCAACATAGCTCAGGTATAGATCATATATGAGCCAAAATTTTGCAATGTTAATTAATTTACTCATATAAAATGACATACTTCAACCTCCTTAAAGGTGCTCGTCATCATGTGTGTATCTTACTTTTGTTTTTTGCGATTGCCTTTTGGTGTTCTGATTTATTGAATTCGCAGTGAGTTTTTAAGTTGAGAATTGATGAGTGTCTCTGGAAGCTCTATTGTGGTGATATCAAGCGTACATTGCAGGCCCACAGAAAGGGTGTCCTTTAGGGGGTCCTTGCAGGATCCTGGAGTGTATGTGATACAAAGGACCACAGAGGGACCTAACAACATGGGTCTTAAATTCAACCTTCTGTTTTTAGCTATTTTTATCATGCCAATTATTCGGAAATGGGTAAACCTTTCGCACCCTTCCCCTCAATCTCGAGCAAAATTTTCCCCCAAATTCCAATTTTTCAGTTGGTTATGGGGTTCCAGTATGCTTTTAAATTGGGTAAAGCTGTAATTAGCAAGATAATCATTAGTGGGCATCTAATTTTAAGAATGTGTGAAAATAAGTCGCTCATGAAATAAGTATAGTTTTGCAGTTCGCCAGTCGTAAAGACAAATGATTACTCATAGGCCCGAAAAGGAGGCAGTACATTCCGAGACATAACCATGTGCTTTTCCAATATGATTACGTCATTTATCCCAATCACAACTACACATGTAACTTCATAAATCTCCCAAGTTCTCCTTTCAAAACATTTAAGTATCAGCATGAACATGCCACCACTAACACACAGCTTCGCCCAGGGCCCGAGGTGTTTTGAATCAATCCACAATTCATTCGAATGTGCCTATACTGTAGCTGTAGTACTGTACTAAACACATGTCAGTACTAGGGGATAAAAAAATGTTCCAAAAGTCAGAACCACAGACATTTCCTGATATGCAAAAAATACTAATGCTTGGTAGGCTAAAATGCGCATAAAAGATCAGGGTTTTTTTATATGTTTTAAGAATAGGATTTGTTTTGGGATCACATGACCGCATTGAATG
Organism: Ophioderma brevispina; assembly: GCA_023653785.1. Classification (NCBI taxonomy): domain Eukaryota; kingdom Metazoa; phylum Echinodermata; class Ophiuroidea; order Amphilepidida; family Ophiodermatidae; genus Ophioderma; species Ophioderma brevispina. The sequence goes on along the minus strand of JAMKCH010078740.1, from coordinate 20,114 downwards.
AAATTTCCCAAAACTGGTGCATTGTGGGATTGACTCAATACACCTCTGGCCAGGGCTACCACACACCATCAACAACCACACAAACATTTCTATTTTTCATAATTATCTGATCTTGCTTTTGTGTGTTCTACTCTAACCATCCTACCTAAGGTGGCTAAGTCCACATCATGAATCTAACCTGTTATGTTTTTATTTTCCCTCTATACCGTGTTATTAATTTCCGTTTCTGATCAAAGAAGGGAGCAAATTTGGATTCCAAGTGACTGCACTGTTAATTCATTAGTAACAACACACCTCTGCGTTATATGCCAGTATGGATTTTCCCCCTATTTTTTCACCCCCGGCCCACGGAAACGAAAACACTGTTACCCACCGGAGTGCGCATTTTATCACATTAAGAGTCATAAATTTCCTGTTATTTTTTGGGCTTTGACACCACTGGGCACTGCAATTGTGTAACTGAAGTTTAGCGCAATCTAACCACCACCACCACCAACTTTAACCGAAATATCAATGCCTAGGGCATGTGAAGTTAGCCTGCCCTTACATCCGTAGGCTAGTGATGTGGGTTCTTTTAGTCCTTGTGTTGAATTCCAAGCAATAAGTTCAAGAGTCTGTGCTCGGGTCGGTGTTACATGCTTTATACATGTGAAGATTAATTAGCATGGCATAAACCCGGCATTACTGGAAATAAATTTTGTAAAACCAAAAAAAAAATTAACATTGGCACTCAATAAATTTGTACTCTTATTGATCATTTACCAGTGTTGGTTGAATAAAACTAACCAGCATAAATGATATTATATGCTTCGGCCTAGTTCTATCAAACGTAACTAAATGATTTGTTGTTGATAACTGAAGAAATTTTTAAGACTTCTTCCCCACAACAAAAAAATATGACACTAGGATTTGAACCTGGCGACCTTCGTATTACATGTCCCGTGCTCCACCATATCATGCTCTATCATCTGACCAGTAGCACATGGTTAGACTAAATATTGGATTAGTAAAATTAAGGTCCCAGGTTCAAATCCTGCGATGTCAGCGATTTTTTTGTTTTTCATGATTGTCATGATGTTGTTAGTTACACACAACGTTTGACACTTAGCTTTTTTGTGGGCTGCCAGCACTTTGCAATCCGTTGTGCATGTGTGGTAGTGTGTTGTATGTGTCACTCAAATGTTTAAGTTTTTTATGGAGTAGCCCACAGCTTATATACTAGTGCATATAGTGAGTGTCGTTGAAAGCCGGAACTGCAAAATTCATAGCAGCCCCGGCTATCCAGGGAAAACATTGCCCTTTTGTGGGGTCAAACTTTTCTCAACGGTTTTATGCCATGAACACAGATTCTTTCAAATAAGCTTGGGGGACACCCGATTTTGCCTCAAATACAAGGATGCAGCGCGCCAAAATTCAAAAGGCCGCAAAATTACCTTAATTAGCAGATAAGTCTGTTGGAACCATTTTAATTTCCAGGTTTTTTCCAGTGGTTCGCCACACTTACGCTATACACTTCGATTTCAAGCTGAAGCCCACCACCCATGATGTGGGTTCTCAAATCCAAGATGGCGGCCAAAATCCAAAATCGGGGCCAAAATGGCTCAATTAGAAACTATACTGCCTTTAGATTTCCATTTTTGAAAACGTTTCTTGTGGATATGTTATTTGAACCTATATTCTGTGTGATTAGCTTACGGACCACCTAAAATTTAGTCTCAAATCCAGATGGGGGGGGGGGGGCCCCCGCAAAATGGCCACCAAAATTACCTTAGTTAGGGGTATAGGTGCTTGGGGCGTTCCATTGCAAGATTGTGCAAGTAGCGCCCTCATTCTAAAATTGAGATCCTTCAAATTCACAGCAGGAACCACCCAACCATAATTTGGTCTCAAATCCAAGATGGCGGCCAAATCCAATATGGCCGCCAAAGATACTTAATTAGCATATCTAGTATGTTGAGGTTTATCACTTGAAGGTCATTTAAGTGTTTCGGGAAACCTATAACCTTTTCAAATTCAGCTGATGTGTGAAACGGACACCCATTATTTGGTCTCAAATCCAGATGGTGACAAAACAAAAAAAAATCCAAAATGGCCGCCCAAAGCTACCATAATAAGATAACTTTAGTATTTGAGGTTTATTACTTGAAGGTCACTTAAGTGGTTATCTCCTTATACCTATAACCTAAAATTTCAGCTGTGACGGAAACGACAACCATTATAAGGTCTCGATCAAGAAGATGCTACTTAAATCATAATGGTCCGCCCAAAATGACCCCTCTAATTGATATAAAGCGTACTATTGACGGTTTCCATTTTTACAGTTGCTTGTTATTCTGAACCTATCTCCTCTACAAACACATTTGCATTTGAACTTACAGTCCAAACGTGGTCCTCATACAAAATTGGTGTCTCAAAAGTCCTCAAATTGAATTCCTCCAGATTTCGAGTTGCAGCAAAGAGTACCCCTTTGTGTAAGAGGGGTTTACTTTGGTACCAGAGAAGCATATTTTGTATAAAGTACTAATTAGGCTAATTTTGTCCCATATATTACTATAAGAAATAATGTCAAGGTTTAATTTCATAGTGTTTAGGTTGTCCAACGGGATAACAAAGTGGACAACACACAAATTCCAGGCCATATCAATTTATGCACTGATATTGCAGTGTCCATCTGTGAATCACCGGCATATGGAATAGACTTCTTTTTTTTAGTTGCAAGAGAGAATTTCAAATAACAGGATGTCCCGCAAAAATGTGAACATTCTGATGTTTTAAGCTTTAGTATCAAACATATCCCCATCTGTATAATGGATTACGTGAGAACTCTTTGGACCAAAAATTGTGAAATTTCTAACTTCGTATAGGAGCAAATTAGCTGATTTTCTATGAGATATAGCATACAAAATCATTTTTTTTTCATAAGTTATTTCTGTAACCAAATAGGAATCAATTGAGCGTCTAATATATGAAATCACTAAATATCACAGAAAATATGGAATACATGAAATCTCTCGTTGGACCTTTACTGCTCGCAGATGTTAACCACTGATCTTCACCGGGAATGCGTTGAAACGTGTCCTCTATCTCGTAACCCCCCCATTGCTCTCAGCTCTGAAATTTGAGATTAATTTTTTCAGGTGGTTTAGAACGTGATGTTCTTCAGTAGTGCTCTATCCTAATTGCATCATTATCATCATCATAATGGCTCCGTCATCGCAAGCGAATATGGATAAAGCGCCCACATTGAGTCAAAGGTTAGGTGAACACGACGTCTGGCTGAAGAGGCCAATCATAGAGTGGCAGTCCCCCCTCTGCAAAGGTGCTACATATGTGGGATGTCACAGCTTGAATATCCAAGGATCTGTGCAGCTTTCTTTTAGATCGCTGCTTCTTCAAACTGGCTGGATGATCTGTTGTTCTCCATGATCAAGGTGTTGCCGTCATGTTCTCGCCCAAAGGACGATTGTCAGCAAAGTTTCTCCCAGCACCCAATGTCTATGTTCAGGGTACACATATCACGCTTATAAATATCCTTGTAGCGGAGTATGGGCGAACCATAATTTCCTCTTGCCAGATGTGTAAGCTCAGAATACATGCTATCTTTCGGTAGAAACATCCTTCCATTCAAGGACATGGCCCGCAATCGGAGTCTGCGGTGTCTAAGAAATGTATAGATGGCGGGGAGAGTCCAATTCGAGTCAGGAGCTCTAATGGCACCATGTCCTCTCCTAAGTGACACCAGAATGCGTCTAATACACCGCAGCTGGAAAGCTGTTGAGTTTCTACTCATGCCTAGAGTATGTAGTCCCTGTCTCACTGCCAGACATAATGTGGCTGATGATGCAGCATGTAAAACTGCTGCCTTTGTCTTAATGGACAGTTCGGATTTTCCACACACGCGTTTGTAAGCTGGGCAAGCGTAGCTGCAGCTTTACCAATGCGTTTGCCGATGTGCATGCTAGAGAGAGACTGTCACTGATGGTGGACCCTATAGGTAGGTGAATTCCTGAGCAACCTCAAGTGTGTTTGTGTCATGTCGATTGTGATTAAGGTGGTTCTTGCGAATTCTGGGCAAGGACTTGTCTTCTTAAAAAAACTGATGACAAGTCCGAATTCCTTACAAGCCTGTGAGAAGCGATTTTTGAGCAGCTGAAGTTCCTGCTTGGAATTGAATTAATGGCAGCATCATCAGCAAAAAACATGTCCCGATCACTATCTGACGACACCTTTTGTTCTAGCCTATATATGACGTGCAGGATTGAAGAGCCCGACAATCAGATTGGTGTGCATGTGAGATGGCCTTCTGTGGCTTGCTAACGTAATGCTAGCTTCAGAAAGTACTGGAATACAGAATATCCCAAAAGGGTTGGGGCCAAACCACACTCCTTGCTGAACACCACTGCGAATGTCAAACGGGCTCTGATAGGCTGCCGTCAAACTGTACCGTTATGCTTCATTTCAGTGTGGAGGAAAGATATGATGAGCGCAGAAGAATTGGGGGACAGACAATCTTCTGGGGATTGGGAACAGTCCATTCCTGCTAACAGGTCAAAGGCTTTGGTCAGGTCTATGTGAAAGAAAAGTAGAGTGGCTCTGTGTTCTCTGCACTTCTCCTGTAGTTGGCGTATGGAGAAAGATATATCGATCGTAGATCGGCCAACACGAAATCCGCACTGAGACACAGGATACACCCTTGAAGGACTTGAAGACGCATCAAACGCAAACGTGGCAAAAAAAACTTTGCCGACAATACTAAGGAGGGAAATACCCATGTATGTTGCAATCACTTCTTTCACCTTTGTTCTTGTAGAGGGTGATTATATGTGGTCGGCATGTTCCTGTGGTTAACAGTTCATTTCCTCCCAGCATGACAGAGCAACTACATGTAGTGGGTGACAGCTTGAAGCAGAGAGCTTTTGCAGCATTTTGATTCAAGATTGGTGGTATTCCAATCATTCCCCGGGGCTTCGGATGATTAGATGCGACATGTCAAGTTCATCCACTGTAGGTACGCATTCTAGGGGCAAGCCAAGAGGAAGGACTCTTGATTTGTCAAGGGTTGGGTTTGTGACATTCTTTCTTGTGAGCTCAGAAAAAGTGTGCACCCAGCGCCCTCTGCTTAATTTTGTCTGTTGTGATGACGTCAGCACTGGATGACTGAGGGCAGCGCTGTTTCCTGCCACTGAGATGGCCCGCCAGCCTTCTTTATTCCATCTTACATAGCTCTGATGTTGCCGTTGCAGAAGCGGTTTGTATTTCTTCGTCGCTCCAGCCATTATCATTGGCACACTGCCCTTGACTAATTTACATCCTTCAAATTCAGCTGAAACACCGCTCATAACTTGGTCTCAAATCTAGAGGTTAAGGGTTTATCATCTGAAGGGATTTTAGGTTCTATCACCCCCACCCATATACATATAACTTCAAATTAAACTGAAACGCTGATATAGAGTATGTTGACGTTTACATTTTTGCAGTGCTCTTGTCAAACAGACTTCCTTCATACCTTTTTAACAGTTAGCTGAATCATACAAAATTGAATTTTCCCCCCACACCCGCACTGTTTACACAAATGGTTGTCACTAATCCATGGGCTGTCAAAATTTGTCCTCAAATTGAAATTTCTTGCAGATTCTCTGTGCAGGCAAAAATTACTTTTCGTCGTTGTCTTGGTTTGTAACAGGGGGTTTACGTGGTACCAGAAGCAGATTTGTTGTTTTCATTAACGTACTACGTATGCTATTTTGTCCATAACTTACCAAGAAATCGTGTACGGTTCATTGAGGCGGGAAGTGAATGGAGGTGGAGGAGAGAGGGGGTGGAGGAGGTGGGTGGTGTAGTGGTAGTAGTAGTAAAAACTTAAGTTTTAAAGACGGTTTTGTCCCAGCAAAAGGGGATGGCCAGTTTCTCAAACTTCGTAACAATCGGCAATTTTACTCCCTCCTTACACTTGGCCGATCACTGCATCCCTCGACTCTTCTATCATCTGCCATCATTAACTGATGTCACTTAATGATCAGAAGAGCAACTAGAAGAAACTTACTGAAATGCTTTCCAATCAATTTCGACGACACTGTGATTATATATTAATTAGATTATTACAGTCATATACTTAAAAGAAAATCCAAACATCTGAATCATGGAAAACACCCTAGTCTTCCCAATTGCATTATATACCATTGTGGACATAGGCAGTTGGAAGGGCCCGGACGCGAGAGAGATTGCCTTTTTGAACGGTCCCAGAGAAGGAAGGTTGAGAACATCTAGGGCTGAACATAAGACCCATAAGTTTGAGCAAATTGATACCCCAGATAGACGTGTGACGCCGTAGATGGCTCCCGGATAGGATCTGCTGAAATACTTCGGCCATATCAGTAGAAGAGAAGAAGACAACTAGAAAAAACATATTTCAAGGGAGAATTGAAGGTAAAAGAAAACAGAATGTTAGAAGCTGAGAACAGATGGGGTTACAATCAGATTTTCCCATTTTTTGGGAACCGGTTATTTGAAAATCTCTTCGTTGCACCTTTAAAGAAAGTCTTTCATATGTCAGTGATTACAGATGGAACTGCCAATATCAGTGCATAATTTGATATGGCCTGGACGGAATTTGTCTGTGTTGTCCAGTTTGTATCCGTTGGACAACCTAAACACATCTGAAATTAACTGTGACATGATTTCTAGTAAAAAAAAATAAAAAAAATAAAAAAAATTAGCATAATTAGTACTTAATACAAAATACTGCTTTGGGTACCTAGTAAACCCCATGTTCCACAAAAAGGTACTTTTTGCTGCAAATTGTTTTTTTGTTTGTTTTTGTTTAGGGGGGGGAATTCTGGAGAAATTCAATTTGAGGACATTGACAGCCATTTTGGCTTAGTGACAACCATTTTTGACGTTAGTTTCAAATCATGTTTGTGAGAGGATATAGGTTTCAGAATGACAAAAGAACTGCAAAAAAAAATGGAAAATATTTTTTTATTATATTTTATTGTTTATTTGTGTATTCTCTTATATCAAATTAGGGTCTTTTGGCGGACAATTTAGATTAGGCCCTCTCTTTTTGGATTCGAGGCCATTATTCGTATATGGGTGTCGTTTCAGATGAATTGAGGTTATAGTATAGGAGAACCACTTAGTGACCTTCAAGTGATAAACCTCAAATATGGATATCTAATTAAGGTGCTTTGGCGGCCATTTTGGATTTTGGTCACCATCTTGGATTTGAGACCATTAATTATAATGAGTGTCGTTTCAGCTGAATTTGAGGTATAGGTTTAGCAGAACCACTTAAATGACTTCATGTGATAAACCTCAACATACTAAGTATCTAATTAAGTAGCTTTTTGGCGGCAATTTTGGATTTAGGCCGCAATCTTGGATTTGAGACCAAATATAGTTGGTGTTCCTGCTGAATTGAAGGATTAAGTTTAGCATGAGGGGCGCTACTGAAATCTTGCCAATGGAAAGCTCCAGGCACCACTATAACCCTAAGTTAGGTAATTGGTGGCCATTTTGGCCGCCATCTTGGATTGAGACCAATTGTAGGTGGCCCTAAGAATCAAACACACAGAAGAATGTAGGTTTCAGAATAAACATATCCAGCAAAGAAAAAGCAGGTTTTTTAAAAGGGAAGGAAATTAGAGCAGTAGTATAGTTATATTGAGTCATTTGGCCCCCGATTTTGATTCTGGCGCATCTTGGATTGACGGGCCAATCATGGGCGTGTGCTTCAGCTGAATCGATAGTGTATGCTTAAGGGTGGCAGAAACCATGGAAAAAACATGGAAATTAAAATTTCACAGACGTATATTAATAAGGTAATTTTGGAGGCGCCGGCCATTTTGAATTTTTGGCCGCCATCTGGAGTTGAGGCAAATCTGCGGTGTCCCCACGCTTATGTTGAAAGAGTATGGGTCAGGGACATAAACCCGTTGAGAAAAGTTTGAACCCACAAAATGGCAGTTTTCCCTGGATTAGCTTCTAACGAGTTATAATTTTGGTGTACATGCGATCATATTGCATTAATTTTACAGTGAGTATTATATGAACCCAGAATACACAAATATCTGTTTATATATAGTATACACATACATGTGAAGCTAACTGAGTAATTAGTCTTGGGGGATAAAGAATTATTGTAGCTAAATCACAATTGTACCAATGCAGCAAGCCTCAATTCATGGCACAGTTGCAGAAACCCTCATTCACCGTGTAATGAGTATGTGCCTCCTGGTTTTTGAGGTAATGATTATCATAACCAGCAGACACAACAAGGTTATGATCATATTACTATAGATGCACCCACATGAACCTCTGTCCTTGGGGATGAGTATGTTGTGCTCAAAGTAGTATTAATTTACTTGACGATAACAAGTATATAAAAAAGAAATAGGTGTCTTTTTCTTCTCTCTCTCTCTCTCTCTCTCTCACTACTTGGACTTAGATTATACATACTTGGTAGAGAAAAACAATTAACTTATTTTTATTAAAGTTTTGATTGGCATAAACTATTCAGTATAGCCCGTGGGTTAAAAATACCTACAAGATTATACCTGACCTGAAGGGTGTTGTTTTTACCTGTCAAACCATTGATTTCTAATTAGGTAAACCAGTTTGTTTTAATTGTGCTTAGTGTCATTAAGTGAAAGGAGGTTTTCCTGGAGAATACGATTATTTAAGATTGTATTGATAGAGCATGCATCAAGGGAACTTAAAAATGTAGGAGTACGGAAGTCGTTAAGTCAATAAATATGTGGCAGTTATGACTTGTGTTAAAGGCATACTGGGATAATGGCACCCTATTTTTTTCAAATTCTGAGTTGCTTGCATCTACAGATTACATAATTGAAAAATCAGCATTATTTAAGTAATAAAATATCAGCAGCAAAAAGAATGTAACTGTTTTAGAAAAGTGCAGACAGATACCTCCCTTGCTTGCTACCGATTCAAGGAAAAATTGCAGTGAGCTAAACTTGTTTGTAAGGGGATTTTATGAATGGGGTTGAAAGAAGTTAGAAATGTGATGTTATCGATTGCCGTTGCAGGCAACGGGTATTAAAAATCCGCTTCGCCGTATTTACCTCCTACATATGTCACCCAAGTTTCGTCCCAGTAGCATAGTTTAGTTATTTAGTACAGTCGTTCAAGAGTTTAGCCAATCAGAGGCCTTAGGTGGTTACCATGGGAACCAGAGCAAATTTTCAGGATTTTAAAACTTGTGACATGGGCTTACAATATGAGATATAACTGTAATATACCACTATTTAGGAATAGGAAAATTAAGAAAAAATAATTTCAATTCATGACTCAGACCCCATACCCCCCCCCCGTTCGTGTCACCACCACCCGTGGCAGTGTAGATCTTCTGGCAGCGGTCGATGCGACACTTCCTCTACTTGACCTCGAGATGGAGTGAGTAAAAAAAAGAGATCAAAAAGTCCATGTTTTGCATTTGAAATGGTCATTGATACGCATCAGGCTTTGTATTGACTCTTGTAGGTTAATAAAACCACTGCACAAAATATTGATTTTTTTAAAGTTAAATAATCAGGATTGAAAATATACCAAGGGTGGTGCTCGAACCACTAGTGTCGCATGCTTTCAATGTACTCAAATGACCTTTGACCTGGATATGTCACCTTTAACACACACCATGTACTATGGAGTGTGTCTATGTGTACCTAACACAGGTGGCAGTCTTAGCACCATAGAGGACGCCAAACATGTACCACACATTTTTCAATGGGAATGAATTTGGCTATGAAGACAAGGTGATGGAACGAGTTTTAGGTTTATTCCGTATTGAAATGTGTGATACACGATTGGCACTCCACATCCCACAACTATCATAGTGTCCATGTTTGCAGGATAGGATTTGAAAGGTTACAAAAAACTTTAAAACACACATGCACACATAGGATGAACAAAAGCATTGGATTAGTATGGTTTTTCCATAAAAATAAGACAGGTTTAGACATAATAAAGGACAATATAAGAAACATTTATGGAGAAAAGGCTGGTGAGGCCAATGAGGGCCAGTTAAAAGTAGCCTTTCCCTTGTTACGTTTACGATATATCATAATCGATTAAAAAAAACAAAAGTTAGACACAAAACACTACAAGACAAGACAAAGGACGGTGAACATAGTTAAAGTTAATTATATTTAAAAAAAAACAACTTTGTGGGTTTGTTTGTTTGTTTGTTTGTTTGTCCGGCTATGCGTTTCGCCGTCCTTTAACATACGGGTATGAATTTTGGTATGGTGGTAGAGCTCGGACGTACGAGGTTTGTGGAAAAAAAAAAAAAAAAAAAATGTATGGATATGAGTTTTGGTATGGTGGTAGAGTTTCGCTGTACGAGTTTAGTGGTCATGTTTTCGAGAGGTCATTTGGGGGTCAAAGGTGATCCAGGGGTCATTATTGGGTAACTTGGCCGTGCTTTGACGTATGGATATGAGTTTTGGTGTGGTGATAGAGTTTCGCCATACGAGTTTAGTGGTCACGTTTTTGAAGGGTCATTTTGGGGTCAAAGTCATCCAAGGGTCATTATTGGGTAACTTGGCTGTGCTTTGACGTATGGATATGAGTTTTGGTGTGGTGGTAGAGTTTCGCTGTACGAGTTTAGTGGTCACGTTTTCGAGGGTCATCTGGGGGCAATGGTCATCCAGGGGTCATTGGGTAACTTTGGCGTGCTTTGACGTATGGATATGAGTTTTGGTATGGTGGTAGAGTTTTGCCGTACGAAGTTTGTGGGCATGATTTCGATGGGTCATCCAGGGGTCATTATTCTGTAACTTGGCCATGCTTAATGACTGACTTAAATGTCCGGACTGCTAATTAGGTTGAATATAGTGCCTTCTGAAAACATTCCAGTATACTGATCTAGCGGGTATACTCAGCTAGCGGGGGCCCGCGCGCAGCGCGGGCTCCCCGCTAGTGATATATAACATGTATATACCACTATTTAGGAAAATTAAGAGAAATCATTTCAAAGTTCACTGCTTCAGACCCCATACCCCCCTTAAGACCTATCTGGGTTTGTATTTTCAGGCAATTTCATCTTTTTTAAAAAAAGATCCAAAAAGTACATTTTTTGCATTTGAATAGGCTCATTGATACGCATCAGGCTTTGTATTGACTATTGTCAGGGTTAATAAAACCACTGCACAAAATATTGATTTTTTTAAAGTTAAATAATCAGGATTAAAATAACAATATAACAAGGTGGTGCTCGAACTACTAGTGCTGCATGCTTTTGCAATGTCTCAAATGACCTTTGACCTTGATATGTGACCTTTAACACCACCATGACATGGATGTGTCTATGGTGTACCTAACACAGGTTTGGCAGCTCTTTAGCACCATAGAGGACTGCCAAATCGTGTACCACACATTTTTCAATGGGAATGAATTTGGCTATGAAGACAAGGTTAGAACGAGTTTAGGGTTTATTCCGTATTGAAATGCGTGATACACAATTTGGCACTCCACACCCCACAACTCTTATAGTGTCCATGTTTGCAGGATTTGAAAAGGTTACAAAAAACTTTAAAACACACATGCACACATAGGGATGAACAAACAGAATTTGGATTAGTATGTTTATTTCCATAAAAATCATACAGGTTAGACATAATACAAGACAATATAAGAAACATTTTATGGAGGAAAAGGCTGGGAGGCCAATGAGGCCCGTAAAGTAGCCTTTCCCTTGTTACGTTTACGATATATCATAATCGATTAAAAAGAACAAAAAGTAGAACACAAAACTACAAGACAAGACAAAGGACGGTGCACATAGTTAAAGTTAATTATATTTAGAAATAATATTTTGCTTAAGCTTTTGCGGAAGCATTTGACGGAAGTAGATTTTTTAAGTTCATTTTCAAGAGCATTCCAAAGAATAGGACCCTTGGTTCGGACTGACTGGTCAGAGAACGATTTCTTATTCTTAGTTAAATTAAAATCATTAGCATATCTTGTCTTGTAGTTATGAACATCAGAACGTTTTTTGAAATATGTACTAAAGGCGATGGGCAAATCATTTACTGAATACTTGTACATAAAAACGCCTAGTTCGAATATATACATTTCAACAACTCGCCGTATCTCCTTGTACAGGAGCGTACCGTTGTTGATTCGTTGTCAACCCACAGTTGATATGCAAATTAGCGCGTTACGCCCGGCGCAGTGTACACGGAAGTGCGTTTACGCGGTACGCTTAAGTCGACGCGCTGTTCGTCACGTTTAAAACTCTGAGTACGCGCAAGTACACCAGGTGCAAACTGCAAAGCAACAAACAAACCAAAACTATCGTTTTGCTTTAGATTTTTCTAAAATATTAGTCTAGGAAAGCTTTTGTCGAACTGGGAACATTTTAGTGTTATAAGTGAGAATAATTTTGTTCCTCAATACACGATATTAATAAGTTTTCATAAAAGATTTTCGTTGTTAAAAGGGATTCAAACATGTTACAGAGTAGTTCATCACAAATCAACAACTCTGCATCCAATTCGTCCGCGTATTTTTATCCCGCTCGGGCGGCTAAAGCCGCCCTCGCGGGATAAAACTACGCGGACGCATGGATGCATCGTTGTTGATTTGTGATGAACCGCTCTGTAACATGTTTGAATCCCTAAATCATTAACAGTTAATACATTATATTTTTGAAAGAGTGGAGCAGTATGTGCCTCCTTGCATGCAGGTGACACAAAAATCAGATGAATCAAATAAAGTTGTAGTCTCTCTGTGTGTCAAATTAGAACCAATCCATTTTGTCTGAAGTTGATCAAGTAGCTTTCAAACTTGTATGTGTTAAATATAAATATAATTAATATCACTCATAGATGACGAGTGTTTTGATAGCTCCATGATGGCCGGTAGCTGGGGTAGGAAAAACTCTGTGCATGAAATTATTTTAATTACGTCAAAGTCACCAGACAAGTTTTCAAGAAAACTTGTGGTTTAATCTAACATTGATGCATGGAGTATCATGTGAGCAATTTGGTCCACCAGGTATATAGAAGTGCCAATGGATATGGGGACCCCACCCCTCCAATCAAGCCTTTCTCCCCACCACCACCACCCCTGAAAAAATTTTAAAAATATCAAAGTTTGCCAAATGATGTGCTAATTTCATAACCCCTAGAAATTAACATTCTTTCTTGGAAATTAAAGTTCTGCCAAGACCAAGTTCATCAACACAGTTCATTGCCATCAATTAGAACAAGTTTCTGTGAATGAAGTGTTGAATTATCATCCCTCTAGCACAATTGGATAGTTATGGGCATTTAAAAGGACAATTATTTTAACTTTTCTATTGTTTTTTATCATCTTATTTTTTGCCCTGTACTCAATTTCATTAGAGCAGACATTGGATTGGTTGGGTTAAATTGGATGGGACCACATGTGAATGATAGTAGAGGTGTATTGGTTAGGGGAGATTAATTAAAGCAAAATATAAGGCCAAGAAAAAAAAAAACAAAGTTTGTCTCAGAAGAGCGAAAGAAACTAACACATAAGCATTTGCTTAAAGGTGCATTTCATGATTCCAGCACCTTCGTTTTAGTCGTTGTTCACTAGATATCCTTGAGAAAAGCTTATTCACAACTTTTTAGTTGGTCCTGACCTTGCAGTTTTGTGTTATGAGCAAAGGTTTGTTTCCCACTGTCCCATAGACCACTATGCAATAATTTCTGTCCATTTACGGACAGAAAATACAAAATTGCAAATTTCTTACAGATTCAACCGAATTTGCACATAAGATTAGGTACACATGGATTAATTGTTCACAGTTCAGATGATATAAAAATCTCAACTTTTTGGGGTAAGTTGGGGGACGAGGTTTTGGATCACAATTCACAAATGCCCCTTTAACGCTGCTTTGCATAAATGACCCTTGCGACACTGCTTTAGATGAAGTGTAATCAAATATTCTAACTTAACTCTTTCTTCCTTCCTGGTTTAGCATTTCTCAACATATGGGCAACATATATGGGCAATATTTATTTTAATATTAAAGGGTGTTATGCATCTGTAAAAGAAAACAACATCAACAAAATCTGAAGGAAAGCAGAAACTATTGCAAAGTTCATAGGTTAACAAGTGTACCCAGGCAGGTGTCTTTTTCAGGTGAAACATTTTCCGCCAGTGTTCCCAGGCAACACCCCACCCTGTTACCACAGCCAAACTATTTCGGTAGCCTTCTGCGTGATATTGAGCTACATACGTGTTGCCGACCAGCCAAGTTGGCCGGGGAGTCAAAATTGTATCCATGCACAAATCCACACTTGGAAACCAGGCCGTGCCGCTTGTTGGGCCTCACTCAACAGGATATGGGCTAAAATAACATCCGCTACAAGGCAGATATGAAATCAAACTTTCCTCTCTTTTTTCCTCCTGAAATGTATGCCTTGTGGAAATTAATCTTGAATCGTCAGAACTGCCGAGGTCCTAAACAAACAATCTTCTATCGACACATATTTTAGCATCCTGGTTGTAGTACGAGCTAGTCCAACAAGATAGGGCTTTGTTTTTTTTTAATGTCAACTGCTAAATATGAATGATTTCAAAAACCTTCGGGAGAAGCAATTTCTTGTTGGTTTTCAGAATTCTTAGCATTACACCCTTATCTGGACTAATGTATGATGGAATGTTATATTGAACAATTAGGAGCATAAAAATATAGCCTCACTAAAGCTCATAAAAATGACCCAGGGGGACTGAATTAAAAGTGTGGTATGGGTATGTGCGGCGGACAAGATCCCAAGTTCATGCCTCTTTTGCAGTTCTTTAGACCCCCCAGTCTGACCATGTTGCAGTTCTTAGGACTCTTACTTCTCCTAAAAACTCCCAAACTTTTAGTTTCACAGTAAAGAAAATCACAAAATTTAGGGGGTTTTTTTTTCAACAACCTCTGTAAAGTAATTTGCCCCAAATCCAGTTCTCAAGACCTTATAATTAGTTCAAAACCAGGTACAAAGATTCGGCTTTTGCACAAAAATCCTAAGCACACTCCTTTACCCAAATGAAAGTCAAGTACCCCTACCCAGAAACCTTGAGTGAATAAGTGTGTACACATGATAAAAAACAACAACAATCGTATACAGGTGTGTGCCGACTTCACTTTTTACTTGTTTTACTTGGATGAATTAAATATGCATTTCCTTTTCTTTCATCCCTAAGTTTCTGCACATGTTGGAAAAAGAATCCATCAAGGAGGACTATCAGATTCAAGCATGTTCTTGCAGGCCTAGTTCTGGGGCAGTACTGATTCATTGACCTGTAGATCTATACCATAGTTGTCCTTGGGAGGGAATGCCTTACTTTTCCTTGGGTTGAGGCACTCATTCCCCCTTGTTCTGGTTTGGGCCTGTACACAGGAGCGCGGTGGGTGCAGTCACACCCCCCAAATTCCACAAAAGGGGCAAAAGGTCCACTTTTTGCTGATTAAAAAATTGACAAGAAGGTCCACTTTTGGGTGATAACATGTTCAAAAAGTCCAAAAAATGGACCAGTTTAGGGGGGTAGGTCCACTTTTACTAAAAAGTCCACTTTTTTGAAGTTCTGCACCCCTCTATATATAAATTCTGTGTAAATAACCCTGAATGGAGGATACACATGGTCCTGGTGCTTAAATTTTAGACCGCTGTCAAGAGACTCCAATTTCTGGGTACTTTTTGTGTAACTTTAGAAAGTTTAGGTTATCTCTATTACCAAATCATCCCAAAATGTTATGCTTTGGTATAGGTACTTGGTACTTATTTCATCAAAAATGGTGTAAATTTGAGCCTGAAGGGGTGGGGGGTTCTCAACACAAATGACCAAACGGGGACGTGTTGCAAAGATCGGTCTCATTTTCAGCCTTCTGGTATATCAATGATGCCTTTTTTCATGGCAATTTTGGTAAAGCAGTGGGTGTGTTTTTTTTTTCAAAAATGTCTCAAAATTTGTTGGAATATTTGTCAAAATTTTCTCATTTGGAAGGCCAAGTTTTTTTTTAAATTGTAGGGAAATTATTCCAATTTCCTAAATCTGAAGCCAAAATTGACCAAATTTGCTTCAAATGTCAAAATGTTGAGGAAAAAATGGCAAATTTGTATTAAATTTGGCCCCAAATTTTCAACTCTTGTATAGTTATGGGTCCTTTTTTTGGCAAAAATTGGTATAGCTATGGGTCATACTTTTAGACTCTTGGAGGCAGGTCCCTACCCAAACCAAACTTGAGACCCCTGGGCTCTGAAGTAGATTGCACTTCACTCCCAAACTGTGGTAATTGGTTTCCATGCATCCCAAAGTTGGGCGGATGCGTCATGGTGTGGTGACCATGATGAAAGGACATAACCCTCATTAGTTACGTCAGAGTCCTTGCTTTCAGGCGGGGGTTTCTTGGAACATCCTTTTCTTAAATGCTGTGTACTACTAGTCAACGCTGTTGTGAAAACAAACACCATTGATTGGTCTCTGCATGGACACAAGATCAATGAGTATTGATTCTGAGCGGGCAATTTATACCATGTTTACACTGGACAGAAGTTGTCATCAAATGCGTTTTTCCCCTGCTGAACAAGTTCAAGATATGCATTTATCTGTGACTGTAAAATGTAGGTAAAGGGGGATACCATGTTGAAAGGCTAAAAATAAAAACTGCAAATTGAGAAAAAGAAAATATCTTTCTATTACCTTTTGTTTGACAACAATTGGAGCTTCCACTCAAAAGTTATAGTCGAAAATAAAGTCAAATAGCATTTCTAAAGTAGGACCATTGGTGTGCAGTTGGCAAAAGTAATTATTTTGTTGTTTCCTTTCTTGACCAATGACCCCATTTAAATCACATAGTGCTAGTCACAATATTCTGCTTCATCCCATAGTTATGTTTTAATTTGCTTTTTGTCCCACCTCTCATAGGACAAAATAGTTTTTTTTGTGAAATCCCGCACACAACAATGACATATCATTAAAATGCACTTTGGAGATATCAGCAAATTTAGCCTAGTAACCATTTTTTTTTTATTTTTCAGTATATTTTAGAAATGCTATTTGACTTTCATTATCAATTTAATAAGCACTTGAATTTTCACAAATAATTGTGGAACTTAATGATCAAAAGCCCATTTAGTTTTTTAGATATCAATTTTTAAAGAGGAAAAAGGTTAAATATCGCAGCTTGAGAAAACAATATGTAAATATCAAAAGAAATTTCAATTTGTGAAGTTATAGTAATAGAAAGGTAAGTTTGTCCTTAATTTCAATTTGCCATTTTTATTTTTAGCCCTTCCAACATGGTATTCCCCCATTTGCATTTGAGCCTCATTTGAAAAGTTTGCAGAGGTCCAGCTTGAGTCATAGATGAAGCATGAGAATTTCATATGTTAATGAGGTCAAAGGTCACAATCCAAGGTCAGGGGTCATCTGAGGTCAACTTTTAACAAAATTGTAACATTTTAGTCTATTTTGAAAGTATAAATCTAGGTGAGATCCAGTTTGGGTCATAGATGCAGCATGAAAACCTTCATTTTTAATGAGGTCAAAGGTCACATTTCAAGGTCATCTGATCAAGAAATTTGGCAGGGACATAGATTAAACACTGCAAATTACTGATCTGCTTAATTGCAGATAAAGATAATTAGCATTTAATTGTAGTCATAGCTGTTTATATTTTTTATACCAATTCTGAATTTGCATTTAGGGTAAATGTTCCAGTGCTTCACAAATCTTCAATTTCCAGTCAATGTTGATTTCACATGATCTTAAATTTGATAATCTGCTCACTAGCGGTGCATTTGTTTTCATGTTGATGGCTGAGCTTCACATTTGTTGTCTATGCCCTCTGTACTAAATGATACTCTTGGAGGATTAACATCAACTTAAAAAACTCTGTAACAACAAGAAAAATAGACATATTTTATTCAAATTTGATGTCGTTTTATTTTATTACCTTTGCCAAACATGCTTTGTCACATATCTGCACATACTTTTACAAGAAAGTACTTAAGAGAAACAAATGAAACAAATTGTGTTTATAAGACTTTGTCCATCTTTTGGTTTGTTCTCTTAATTAATTTTCATTCAAATGGTTTTATTAAATGTGTAACATACTGACCTTCTATCGGTCATCAAACAAAGGAAAAAGAAATATTTTCAAAGTTTCAAACACAATTCTTAAATATATCGTCTAACACATAGTTGCTCTATCAGGTTAATCAACTATGTCTAAGTCTAAAATAATAATAATAATAATAATAATAGCAGAGATTTATATAGTGTCTTATGCTATTGGCTTCTAAGCGCTTTCACAAATGGCCACTGATCACTGTGGCCCAACCATACCATAAACCATTTGGCATCATTTCAAGGGATGCAGCAGATCAGGATCAGTGCTTTCCCTTATCAGCAAACATACATCGAGATAACCATCACAGCCGGGACCAGCTCCTCAAATATCGCATGGGTAAATCGAGACAACCAAGCGGTTAATTTCTTGTCCAGGGAAATTACAAGATAGCTGAATCTCACAGGGCTCGAACGCATGCCTATACGCATGGATGAGCATACACTGGAGTCGAGCTATCTTGTCTGCTTGGCACACTATACACCTACAAGGAACAAACCAGCATGGCATATAGCGGAGGGGGCCGAGCCTTGAAAAGTGCTCTAGTTTTCGAGTTACCCCTCCCCACCGTACAACAAAACACAACCACCTTTATTTGAAGGATAAATATATAAGATTTAAGAAAACGATGGTTGTGGTTGAACTATTTGGTGGCAGGGATGATTTCTATGCCGAAAAATGAAATTTGGGATGCAAGTTAAGCGAAATTATTATTTTTTATATTTTTTAAGGTAAAAATATTACAATCTTATTTTTATGGTATCCTTTTTGTTATTGATATAGGTAAAAAAAAAAAAAAAAAAAAGCATCATTTCAAGGGATGCAGCAGATCAGGATCAGTGCTTTCCCTTATCAGCAAACATACATCGAGATAACCATCACAGCCGGGACCAGCTCCTCAAATATCGCATGGGTAAATCGAGACAACCAAGCGGTTAATTTCTTGTCCAGGGAAATTACAAGATAGCTGAATCTCACAGGGCTCGAACGCATGCCTATACGCATGGATGAGCATACACTGGAGTCGAGCTATCTTGTCTGCTTGGCACACTATACACCTTCAAGGAACCAACCAGCATGGCATATTCATAGATACCACCTTGACACATACCACACATGCACACCAGAACAAGCAATAATGATAGTAATAATTCATGTAGCAGCATGGATTTAATACCAGCTTGGCACACCATACACACAAGGAACCCAACCACCAGAACTAGCAATAATAATAGTAAATAATTCATGTAGCAGCATGGATTTAATACCAGCTTGGCACACCATACACACAAGGAACCCAACCACCAGAACTAGCAATAATAATAGTAATTAATGTAGCAGCATGGCATAGATACCAGCTTGACATACCACACACACCACATACACACATGCATGCACACACACACATGCATGTGTGCATGCACACACATACACACACACACAAGGAACCCAACCACCAGAACGAGCAATAATAATAGTAATTCATGTAGCAGCATGGCATAGATACCAGCTTGGTATACCACACACACCACATACACACACACTGCATGCACACACACATGTGCGCATGCACACACGTACACACTGTTATATGGCCTCCATTTTTCTGATTAAACTTTTAAAAATATTATTTTCTCAATTTTATTTGAGAAGAGATTTCTCACAGGAAAAGTATTTTGTTTACTATAAAAGAGAGAAAGGGGATTACCCCTAGTTTGTTTTGCTAAGTACACCTGTTTAGATTGCACAATAGGGGAAGTGGGGGAATTCCCCAAGGATGCTAAACTTAGGAACTTGTTTATGTTTTCAGATCAAAACATTGTAAGATCAGGGAATTCCCCCACAAAGTTATATTTGGAAAGTGATGTGATTCAGATGAAGTAATTTATGTGGATTTCAATTGGTCAGCTAATGTAGGGTTATGTTTATGCATGATTCTGTAGGTAATATCTATTTTTAGACTTGGGATCTTTGTGAAGTCAGTATATATATGGAGATTTGA
>JAMKCH010078738.1:0-13071 GCA_023653785.1 Ophioderma brevispina | reverse complement strand
TTCCTTTGCTACTGGGCCGAAAATTTTCAGCTGCTCAGTTGAGATGTTATCAAGGCCTACTGCTTTTCCTAGTTAAAGTTTAGCAATACCGGATTCCAATTCGTCCATGTTGAAGGGGCGAGTGAATTCAGGGTCGCCACTAACCTCTTACGGTCTAATTTGATCTTCTTGGGCTTCTTGCTGCACTTGCCATTTAAAAGCAGTTGGTGGGCAACTTGGTTGGGTGTAACATTTGACTACTGTGGAGGTTCTGCTGGATCCCCTCGGAGCTTTCGGATATGGTAGACCATGATTTCTTGCTGTTATGGGTCATATCGGTGGATTCAATTAAAGTATGCCAGGTTTTGATCTTTTCCTGGGAGATCCTCTCCGAAACTTCCTCACATTTAGCAGTTGTTTCAGCCGAATTAGGATCAGCTTCAAACATGGTGATATACTCTTGTTCTCTAGCACATTCCTTGGAAAGGCCTGGTATATATTCCGTCCTACAGCCTCTGGGTATGAATCTCCGGGCAGCCTTGTTCACTAGTTGGTCAAATTTGTCATAGTTATGAGGTTTCGGAGCAATCCTCTTCACGTTCTGATCCAGATCATCAGTGAATCCTTGCCAGTCTGCTTTCATGTAGTTAAAGCGACGCTTAAAGGGCACTTTATTGGTCTTACTGCAGTGTTGACTTGGATACCGATTGGTCGATGTTGAGTTAGTGGGACAGGAACAATCTTGCTACACATGTTAGAGATGGTTTTGTTAACAATAGCTAGATCAGGGTTGTAACCTCTCTTCCGACGGGCGCTATGAAATGATGGCGGCAGCTTACAGTCATGAAGGAGACGTAGATGTTGACTGTCTATCCCGCTGTCTATCCATTCTTCGACAGCTTGTCCATCTTTGTTAGTTTCATTGTAGCCCCATTGGGTACTATGGCTGTTGAAATCGCCAATAAAGTAGTGAGGTTTGGTGGAGTTCCCAAGGCTGTGTTGAGCGTGCTTGAAGTCTACTGATGGAGGTTTGTAGACTGATGTAAATATGACAGAGCTGAGCTCAATGGTGAGGACTTCGATGTTGTTGTCATCAGACATTGCTTCTACTATGGTGCCTGTTTTACATATATAGCACTTCCATACTGTCGATGTGGTCTCTCGATGACAAGGACCATTCCTGGTATGGTTGGGCGATGGTTATCGATTCCTCTATGGGTTTCCTGCAGATATAGGACATCACATTGGAGATTGTTACACATATCAGCAATGATGTTACTTTTTGCATTAGAAAAACCCTCCACATTCAATGACGCTATAGTCAAGGCAGACCTTAGAAAGGAAGGCCTGCGCTGAGGTCTAGTCATGATATGGGTATACTTAAGAAATGATGTTATGGAAAACAGTGTTTGGTGGCGTAGAGATTAGTTCGCTGCAAGCAGTTACTAACAGGGGAGACCACAAGACGGTTCTCTACTTCTCCCCCTATAGCGGAAATGAATCAATCTGCACTGTTAAAAATTTCCGTAAATTAAGAAAACAGATTTTCCGTAAATTTACGGAAAAATCTGTTTTAGAAAACAATAAAAATAAAAAACAAAAAACATAAAAAATAGCTAAAAATGTTAATTTACGGAAATATTTAAAAAATTTCTGGCAGCAATATTTCCGGACTTTTTTTTTTTGGTTCCGTAATTTTAAATTACGGAAAAATTCTGATAAAATACATATTTTTTTCCATAATATGAGACAAATTTCTGTAAAATTACTGTCAAAGTTCCGTTAATTGACAGAAATGTCTGTAAATTTACCCTAAAAATGACTGGAAATACTGCTGCCAGAAATTTCCGTAAATTTACGGACATTTTTTTAACAGTGTGGATCAAATTAGCTAAAGAAACATTAAATAATGCTTGGCAAAGCATTTGTATATGGTGATTATGGTAGTAACATAATCGCACATGTGTGGCCATCAAAGGTCGAAGGGTTACATGCATATGTGTAAAATTATTTTTCATGAATCCGCAAGGGGCGGTCGCTGTTGTGCATTGTGGGCCAGCAGTGGGGCAGACCAAGAGAGTTCCATTGTCTGTGGTGCTGGTCCACACAGCAAAGGTGGTAGGTCCTACTGCTTCAGGGTAGCCCACTTTGAAGGAAACTTAGATCGGCCCGTTCTGATGGTTTCAATGTTGTGATGGCATCGCCATTCAGCCCATGAGGAGTCAGATCCCGGTGGAAGACGCTCACCAGGTCATACATAGATGGTCTTTGTTGAGGAAATCTTTCTTTCACAAGGGGCTATTTAAAGCTCTTAGAGACTGTTCAAGATGGTTGGACTTGCTTAAACAAAATTCTTGGATTGAAGGCGATTGGCAGCAGGTACCTGTCCTGACAATAGGGCTTCAACATTAGATAATTCGGAAGCGTCGCTAGTTTATGCAATGCCTCGCTACACTACGAAGGATGTAGGTGCCGCAATCTGCTAGGATGTGCAAGTTTCCGTTGATGTTGGACGGAGGCATCCTCTGATAAGATGGCAGGAGGCCCTTATGATGAATCAAAGCCTTTTGGCATGGGTTGATCTTTCCACATACAGGGCACGCATACGCTGCACATGAATAGCACGGGGCAAGTGCCGTCGATCTTAGGTATGTGGGCAGCACCCTCTTGTGCCAGGAGTGTTCAAGAAGTTGATTGCGTGGAACATACTTATCTTCGTTTCGATTGTGTTGTCGTCTACGGAGATGTTCGCAAGGTCCCAAGGGTTGGTAACTCCTAGGTAGACAGGGTTTAACAGTGCCCCGGGGGTTCCAGACAGGGGGTAACTTTAGGACGTTTGGCCTTCACGTTTGAGTAGATGGAAAGCACACACCTGTGTCTTGGAGGATTTGACGTGGGTGGGTTCATCATAATAAGGGTGAGTCATCCAAAGCTTTGAGAATCTCTGTAAAACTGGTTGAATCCCACATATTGTGCGCTGGATCCAAGATGTTGGCAGAAATAAAAACGAAAGTTTGCACTCATAGGCTGTCGTGTTAAAGATGTTGAATAGGGAGGTTGCCGCACGCTCACTGTTGGTAGTCCTTATGAGCTACCGCCATCGGTCTTCTTCGCTCCTAGCGAACAAAGAACCTCCTGCTTGCCAGCAAGCTTGATAAGCTAAGTCAAGCGGATTTTGGCCTTGGTATTTCCAGAATCTATGGGTAGGCATCTGCGATTAACAATAAGCTGCTGATAGATCGACGACAACGACTCCGGTTACCTACCCTTTCGAAACCATTCTAAATGTGTTGCCTTGGTTGAGTACTTGGCTTTGTGTTGATGTGCTGGCCTGAAACTGCGTGTTTGGTATGAGGTGTTCGTCTATTCACAGGTACGATACGATGACAGGAGAGAGACGTCAAAAGCGTGTTAGGTATGCTGAGGGTGTATTTAGTCTGTTTTGTTAGCTTGGAATTAGAGGGATATTCCAGGCTTTAGGAGTGCATAAAAGTGCGTGCATCCAGATCTGGGAACTGTGGAAGTATAAGGCACGCAATTGTAGAGCTCAACGAAGCCATTCTTTGCTACTGGGACGATTTTTAAAGTGCTCAGTTGAGATGTCAAGGCCTATGCTTTTCCTGGTTTTAGTTTAGCAATACCGGATTCAATTCGTCATGTTGAGTAAGGGGCGCGTGAAACTCGGGTCCCCACTAACCCTCTACGGTTATAAGTGATCTTCTGGGCTTCGCTGCACTGCCATTAAAAAGAAGTTGGTGAGGCATTGGTTGGGGTGACCATTTGACTACTGTGGAGGTCTGATGGATCCCTCGGAGCTTGATATGGTAGACCCATGATTTCTTGCTTAGGGTCATATCGGTGGGATTCATTAAAGTCTGCCAGGTTTTATCTTTTCCTGGGAGATCCTCTCCGAAACTTCCTCCACATTTAGCAAGTTGTTAGCCCGAATAGGATCAGCTGCAAACTGGTGATATTACTCTTGTTCTCGCGCAATTTCTTGGGAAAGCCTTGGTATATATTCCGTCCTACAGCCTCTGGGTATGAATCTCGGGCAGGCGTGTTCACTAGTGGGCAAATTTGTTCTTATTTATGATGGTTTCGGAGCATCCTATTAACGTTCGATCAGATCATCAGTGAATCCTTGCCAGTCTGCTTTCATTGTAGTTAAAGCGAACGCTTGAAAAGGGCATTATGGTTCTGACGAGTGTTGACTTGGATACGTTGGACGATTTGTTGAGTTATAGGGGACAGGTAACAATATTGCTACAAAAGGGTGAGATGGTTTTGTTAAACAATAGCTATTCAGGGTTTGTAAACTCTATTCCAACGGGCGCTATGAATGATGCGGCCGCTTAAAAGCCATGAAGAAGACGTAGAGGTTGCTGTCTATCCCGCTGTATACCCATTCTTCGACAGCTGGTCCGTCTTTGTTAGTTTTCATTGTAGCACCATGGGGGTACTATGGCTGGTGTGAAAATCGGCAAAAAATAAAGTAGTGAGTTTGGTGTGGTGGAGTAGTTCCCAAAGGAGTGTGTTGGAGCGGGCTTGAGGTACTGATGGAGTTTGTAGATGATTTAACTATGGACAGAGTGAGCTAATGGGAGGAATTCGATGTTGGTGTCATAAGAACATGCTTTCTACTATGTGCCGCCTGGTTTTCCATAATTACAACCTACTGTCGATGTGGTATCTCGATGACAAGGGACCATTCCTGGTATGGTTAGGCAATGACTACCAGTTCCTCTATGGGTTTCCTGCAGACATCGGACATCGCATTGGAGATGGTTACACATATCAGCAATGATGTTAATTTTTGACATTAGAAAAACTCCACATTCAATGACGCCTATAGTCAGCAGACCTTAGAAAGGAGGCTGCGCTTGGAGGTCAGTCATGCTATGGGTATACTTAAAGAAATATGTTATGGAAAACAGTGTTCGGTGGCGTAGCCGAGAGAGAGATTAGTTCACTACACGCAGTTACTAACAGGGGAGCCCACAAGACGGTTCGAACTCTCCCCCCTTGAGCGGAAAGAATCAATCTGGATCAAATAGCTACTAAAGAAACATTAAATATGCTTGGAAAAGTGAGCATTTCTATATGGTGATATGGTAGTACATAATCGCACATGTGTGGGCCATCAAAGGCGAGGTTAATGCATATGTGTACAATTTTTTTTATGAATCTTCATTCGTGGGATGGGGGGTGTGGCGGGCTCCAGAGGTATACTCGTTAAACTAATTACCTGTGAAAAATTTATGTTCACATGCGAGGGTTCTAATATTGATCGTTTCGAAAAGTAATATTTTCAACCACAAAATGCCCGGGATGGCCATTGTGTTTACAATTTTTGAGGCCCCCCCCTTGTATCACTTGGGGTTATTTTAATGCAATTTTGTTGTTGTAACGGTAAAGTGATGTACATCCTAAAACATTACCGGTGTACAGGTTTCCGCTACTGACTTCAGAAATTGGAATGCATGAGAAAGTTGTCACAGCTGTCGTCCTAGTGGAGGTTGATCTGAAAAAAGAAACACATAATCAAGATTGATTCTTTTATTTATTGTATCGCCTATCCACACATCCACAAAAAACCTGAATATTAATGGGGGGAAAGTAATTAAATGTTGCGGTTTCTGTTGTTTCATATACAATTTGAACCAGTTTTCGAATACAGAATTTCATGTAGATAGATCTGAAAAAAATGGGTGCTTTTAAATGTGTTTTTGGGATATATTCTTGAGAGCACTTTTTACTGAATTTTATGATAAAAATGTTTTAATGTTTAAAATTTATACCAATCTGGTCGGTTTGTCATAAGGTTTCAAAAAAAAGACAATAGGCTCAGACAGTTCATGGTCATTATTTATAGAATGGGCCCGATTTGTTGAAAATGGTGTTAAATCGTTCATTGGGTCCTATAAGTAAGAAAATGTATATTAGATTCTGGTTTCCACATTGCAAGGAGACTTTTACAAAATATGACTTGTGGATGGAAGTATCATCAAAACATCATTGACAACGAGACCTGTATATTTGGTATGTACAGTAAAGACAAAAACAATTGGACCATTTTTAAAACAAAACGATGAATCTGAAGTTTTATCCCCAGATGGACCTGGAATCTCGTTTGCTTGTAAACTCTTGTAATAACCTTCTGCTATTGGCATATAACTCTGGGCAAACTATAACCTTCTGTATATTCATTGAAGGACTGGGCATTATGGTTACTCTTAAAACACATTTGCCCCTTTTTTATATTTAACCCTGTGTATTAAACCTTCCCCTAGAATAATCCAAGAATTTTTTTTTAAATGACCACCATGATTGTTGGAAGCTTTATAAAATTTTGATTTAGAATAAACCTTGGTGCAAGATTGTATATGAAATTTTCACAAAATAGAGTTCCCATGTTACTAATCCTCTATAGAAACGTACTACAGTTTTCACGAATGCGTGAACATCGACTTAGTAACCGACGCTAGTCACGAACGGACTTGCGCTGCGTAGTGCATTCCTATACGCTAATAACAATAAGGTGCGGTTATTATAGCGCCCGATCCCTAAACGCAACCTAATGCAGTAAATCTTGTGTGTACATGGTCACCTAGCATAGAGAACAGTTTGTTCAGGATTAAACAAAGGGACACCGACACAAATAGACATCCACTAGATCTAAAATCATATCGGGCATTAACAAAAAACCTGAATAATTTGAACCTCAATTTCAAGGACTTGACTCCATAAGAACGTCTAACACAAAAAACACACCCATGACGCGCTGACAAATTGATGTAAATGTTTTCAGCCTCCGAGAGCTGGCCATCATGGATTGGCCCATTATCATGCGCATATAGGTGACCACCTGAGGCCGAAAAGCCTCTAACGTCAGTAACACATTGGGACTTCCCAGAAATTTTCCCAACTGTTATCAAAAAAATAATGGTGGGGGTTATTGTTGTGACTTATAAGCAGTCATTTTCAACGAAGTGTGACAGCAATAAAGTTCAGCTTTAAAATCTTTTTTTTTTATCAATCCACAACTCTCGGTTCAGATGAGGCGATCAAGTATAGGAGGGTGAACAAACTCGGCAACTAAGAATTGTTTCTAGATTTGTCATGAATATGTATTTTACCAGTGTGGGGGGTAATTATATGTGGGGTATGTTTTTTTTTAAGTTTAATTGTGTATTACATAAATTAGCGAGATAGATTTACAATAAAATAGTTGACTTTAATGTAATAAGACAACTTTTTTGGATGTCTACTTCATCAACTGTATAGTAACGAATAATATTACTAACAAAAATTATCTATAACTAAAGATGACAATATTAAAAATTAATGCTACAGATAAACAAGGTGGTGCTTGACCAAGCGTCTTGACCCTATCTTCGCAATCGACAATGCACAATTCAATGCAAAACGGTTTGTGAAAACCAGATATGTTGTGCAGGTGTGATTTGGTTTTCGTATACCTACCAATATATGGTGTGCAATGAAATTGTGATCGATACAAATTGAAATTAAAAATAACACCAAACACGGACATTAAGACTCCATCTCCATATTAGTTGGTCAGAGAGGATAGTTGAGTATAGAACTTGTGTGATCGAGGAGGGTTCTCGATTTGCCCAGGTTTGAGATTAAATACACTAGAACAAACCCGACAAAAACAATTTACATTCCACGCAGTCATACATTTAGACACAACCATCGGCAGTGAAATCGTGGCTGTCAGCTCTTGTTTCGTGCAAATGTTCCCATTTTCAGTGGAATTCGAATTTGGATTTACCTCGTGAACTACCAGGAGCTCGAGCTCGGTTGTGCCAGTTAGCAAATTGATCACAATGAAGTCAATTTTAACCGATAGCGGGAAACTTGTATAAAAGACCAGTATTGCTTGACTGGCTGTGCCACCAACTGAGGCACAAAATATGTCTGTATGAAGCAGATCAACCTAACGAAAGTGAACCAGTTCATACGTCATCAAATAAAAACAGTGAAAGGGGATGGATACAAGTGCGAACGAACCATCATTGTCCATAGGTACCTTAGATACGATTGACCTTTTTTACCGTTGTTTGTTCCATTTCCCTTTCAGTGGCAACACAACCACAAATAATTGTTCCCATTGAAATAAACATTTAAATATGGCTAAATAAGCGAGGCACAGGTAAGATCGAACAGCACATGGAACATGATCATTGGACTAGGAAGTTTTTCGGGAGATGGGGGGGGGGGCCCCACCACAATCGAGAGCGCAGACGTAGTGGTGGAGGCGTGGCGGCACCAGCAAAAGCAAGGGGGGGGGATTCCCCCGCAATTTTTCCTTCCCCGAACCCCCCCCCCCCCCCCAAGCAAGAAGAAAAAAAAGAGAGTTTGGGCAAAAAAACATTGATTTGGGCAACAAAATCACAGAATTGGTTAAATGTCAGCTGTGTTGTGCCCAAAAATGTTAAAAAATCTCAAACTGTTTGCAGTTTTTCCCCAGCAATTTCAATTTTCCCCCCCAGAATTCACTTTTCCCCAAAAGAGAGAAGTTGGTTGCCACTGGGGAGGGGGAAGCGTTGGAATTTGTGTTTTGGTTAAAAATGTTTTTTTTTAATTTTTTATATAATATAAAATGTTGGGTCCACCCCCACCCCCCCAATCTAGCCCCCGTTAGCTATGATGATAAGCTTTATAGTACATGAGCTGGCACAAGCTTGTGCGTGCCCACATTGAAGCTCGTAGTGCTCGCTCTGTTCCAAATAGAATTTGTTGTGTGCTAGCTCATGAAGGTCTTAATGCCGAATAAAGTGATCGTAGTAGATCAAACAATGTTTTATATCTATATATATATAATATTATAACTATACATATATTATTATAGATATAGTATATTCTATATTATATATAATATTTTTAATGTTTTCTTATTTTGTTTTTATCCAGTCATAACAATAGCAAAAAACTTGGTTACTCAGACTAGAAGGGAAACACAAATGCATTGCAATACTTGGGATGGCAGTTGAATTAAGTCATTATTATAATATAAAAGTCGATTCGAAGGGGTAGCCTGCATGGTGTAATAAAGACATAATCAGGTGGGTGACCATAGTCGGGGTTGTCGTCGAATCCCGTAAAAAAGTCAAAGGCCAAAAGTTTAACGCTTTATGTCGGTTTTTTTTTACTTTATTCATGGTTTTTAAAAAGACACACACTAAACCCCGGACAAGGTCTCATGCAAAATGGCAAAGTAGAAGCAAGTAGAAGAAGAAGAGCTCATGGACATTGCAGGGAAAAATTGCACATGACCAAACACAATACAATTACTAAAACACATTAAAACTCAAACATTAATTGTTTAAACAGCGGATATTGTCCCAAACAACTCCTCTTACTGTCCAGATAGCGATGGGCCTAGCAAGCACAAGTCGGAGACGTCCTTAGGGAACGTGTTTGAAATAAGCCGAATTGAATTTAAAATGGACGAATAGAACAAGATTTCTTTTGAAAAAACCACGAGAAACCACACGTCAAAACACATGACACGAGTATTAATACCTCGTTAAGGTCAGAATGAAGAACGCATACTTTGCTTTGCTTGACGATCCATGAGCTTGGGAATAATGTTAGACAAATGGCACGGTTGTAAGGTTTATGCCAAGGATGGCTTTTTAGCAGATTTATTATAAGAAATAAATCAGGCGTTGTGCGTTGGGAGATATCAGCTGGTATGTCTACCACTGGAGGTCATGCCTTGATGTCCGCATTATAATCATGACATCTTGCTTTTGGGGAGTCTTGCAAAATGTGAACAAGTGACCAAGAATGGAGTCATGTCTCAAAGATTCTGCCTGATTTAGACTGACAGAACCAAGATGTAGGAAGTGGGAGAAGATTTCATTTATCTGCAAAGGAAACAAATCGTTACTACTCCGTTACCCCAAGATGTAGGTTTGGAAATGGTAGGCAGGAAGTCTATGGAAGAGCGGACAGCAAAGACAGGACCACCTAGGAAGGTCACATCATAAAAAATGGAGCCCATGTGAGATCCGATATTCAACTCTGACGAAATAAATCGAGCATCTTTCCTGTTGGATAAAGGGACGGATATAGTTCTCCAGTAATCAGAGCGCTTTGTGTTAGGTATCTGAAGGATGCGTAAAAAACAAGAAGCCAAGTTTGATACCTTGTATGAGACCCATTTTCGTGGTCCACTGCGATCGCGTTACGAATTAGATGAAGCGCATTAGTGCGGTGGTTCAGAGAGGGTCATGTTCTACAAGAGAGAACAGTATGGCTATTCAACCATAGCAATCGAAAATGCCGCCTCCTGTTTAAGCCGTCCGGATGAAAAGGATGAAGGTGTGGGCCTCTGAGGCTCATTTGGAGCCCAATATTAATTGCTTTGGTGTGAATTTGATCAAGCGTCTGAAGCTGAGGTCCGTAAGATTAGAGTCATAAGGGTACTAATGATGGAACAGAGTAGTGGTTATAATTCGCCATTTTTAAATCAGGGCGATAATGACTGTTGTGTTATCGATCATGGCTGTTAAGAGTTTGGATTTAACAACTTCAAACCTCAATGGTTTTATAAAAGTTTATCAAGACACCAATTAATGTCTCCGGAGCATCATGAACATTTAGTTTGTTGTCCCAAGTTCACATTCAAATGAGCGTTGGCTCTTCAACTACAATACAATTGATTTACATTTACGGGCTTCAGTGGCAAGCAGGACCAATTAAGAACGCTCATTTATTAAACGTTGATGGGTTCTTTTGAGGTGTGTTATTAAGCAAAAAGTCAATGCAGGAAGGGAAGCGTAATATATTGTACCATTCATATCAACGTATGGGTTCATATGATCTTCAGATGGTGAATTATCGGATTGAAAATTATCAAAAGTGATAGGTGGGTGAGAGAGGGTCACCTTTGGAACACGCTGTGTTAAAACGAAAAGTTCGGAAAAAGGAAGACATTAGGACCCCTGATGTCCATTAAGCGACCTGTTTAAAGTGGTGGTTTTGACCATATGCACAACAGGGTGCTGGAAATCAATTCTCTGAAGGGTGTTAAATAATCAAAGGGTCTCACGGAGCCAATGCGCCAGCAAGATAGAAGTATGTTATAAGCAGTACGCTTTTTAGCTTTGGACATGAGCAACTATGTTCTTCAACACATTGTGTGGTCCCGCCACCGCCGTTATTACCCCGAAAGCCAAGCTTCTGATCAGGGAGTCGATTTGTGATCAAATAGGTTGTCATACGTTCCGACAAGATATGATGGTATATCTTAGCCACACAAGAGGTTAAAGCGATCATCCGGAAATTTTCTGGTTTCTACGCATCGCCACTCTTGTGAATCAGAAAGACTGAACTCGAAGCCCAACTTTCTGGGAGGTTGCCAGACTCAAGTAGCTTACTAAACAAAGTGCTAAGAAACAAGTGAGAGCTGGGTAATTTTTTAATGAAACCGTACATAATCCCGTCAAGACCCGGGGCTGATATCGCATTTTTCTTATCAACAATGGCCCGTATGTCCTTTGGTCTAATTGGGGATAGATCAAACTGGTCTTTTGGTCCAATTGCTTCAACATTGAGGTATGGAAACCAGTTCAAGTTAGATAAATCGATATGTTTTGGGATAGAATACTTTGCCGGGTAGTACAAGTCAGCTTCATGTTTTGTAAACGTTGGTTGTTCAGGTTTCTGGTCGAGTGTGCCATTACTACAATGACCTGCAAATTTCCAAAAGTTCTTGTAATACATTTTTTCTTGATAAACCGTATCTCTATTGTTCTTTTTCTTGTTTGCGAGTTTCTTAAGGTAATTGTGGGTTTTAACAGCCTGTCTAAATTCCCTTCTGTCAGCATCAGTTCCATTTTTACCGAAAGCTTTTTTTCCTAAGCGAATTTTTTAAACTCCGCGCTTTTTCCAATGACTTAGGTTGATTCTCAATGTAAGTTTTGTTGTCATCTTTTAGGAAATCATCCTTACTACTAAGAAAGTCTGACATGTATCTTGCAAACACATCACCTGCCTCTTTAGGAGTTATCAAATTATTAGCTAAGCTAAAATGCATAACAAATAAGAGTCAGTAGAAACATCCAAGAAATGATGGGCTCTTCATCAGTGCCTGGGGCACTGACTCGTTTCTATTCAGAAACGAGTCTTCGTGGGCGTCCACACGTGTAGTTATTACCGGTGTGAAAGCAGATATAGTCCGGCGGGAGCCACAGTCCGGGGCTCCATAGACGATAACGGATTAAAGCGTGAAACTAATGTTACGTGAAGAGTCAACTGAATCGATTGCCCTATTGTTCACCATTGTTCCCGGACTATGAGTACGCCGGACAACATTTATTTCTACACCGGCATTAACTATGTCCGATGGAATTTAAAAAAAAATCAGCTAATCCCCCTCACGCCTATTGTACCCTATTGTTATCGTCTCCACATGCGGTCGGACATAAGTCACTTATTACCGGACCTAAATTGGTCGGTATTAGTGTCAGATATAAATTTGCAGTGTGAACGCGCATCAGGTTTAAGTCTATCGGACCTAACAAGGCTTAAATCCGACGATTTAATGCCGAAGAAGAGCAGGGTTAAGACCGGTCATAAAGTTATGACCGGTACTAGTAAAGTACGTGTGGACGCTCTATCGGAACTAACGGTGGCATTTTCGTCTTTTCTGAAGTAAAGCACGGAAAGCAGTGGTGTTTCTCGGGGTGGGCGACTCACCCACCCTTGGAAAAAAAAAATTGGGGAGAAATTTTGAAGGCAAGGGAGAAAAAAGGGGCAAGGAAAAGGGAGAAAAGAGTAAAGAGAAGAGGAGAGCCAGGGAGAAGCCGATGTTTTGATGTTATGGTCTATAGCATGAAGAGGCTGACCCCGTCTCATTTTGCGACTCAAAAAAAAAGAGTCAGCCGGCGAGCGAAGCGAGTACATTAAACGTTTCCCAAATCCTACATTATTGTTTCCAAAATCCTGGATACGCCACTGATTCGGGGAAAAATTAATCTTTGCCCCTCCACTGCAAGGGAAAAATCCCCAGGTCCTTGCCCACCCTTGACTAGAGGTCTAGTTACGCGTTACGCCCCT
>JAMKCH010078734.1:0-16838 GCA_023653785.1 Ophioderma brevispina | reverse complement strand
AGAACATAGTCCACTTACAGGTACTAGTATTAGACTATTTTATTGATTTACCAAGTCCTGAAAGGCGCGCACTGAAGCATGGTGGATATGGAGAATGGCACTCCTTTTAATTGGCCGAATTGCAATACCCCCCGGCAAGTCACGTCCGGTCCTGCCGTGGCTGGGAGGACATGGCAAAAACCATGGACGAAATATACAACACGTACAACGTTGAAAAAGAAAAAAAAATAAAAAAGAAAAAGAAAGGAGAGAAAAGGAAGAAGAAGAAACAGCATCTTTTCAAATGGGCCGAATTGGACGTGGGCCGAACTGGATGGGCCACGCGGCATGGCGTGGGCCGAATTGGCACGTGGGCCGATTCGGGTTGGGCCGAATTGGCAATGAGTATGGGCCGCATTGGTAATGGGCCGAACTGTCCGTCATTCTCTGCAATTGTTGCAAACATGCATTTACACTCATACCGAGCCAGTGGATATTTCGCTCTACCAAAATCCGTATGGCTATTTTACATTATTCTTGGAATGCCTTGATTACCTGATGTTGATCTACATCTTCTTGCGGTGCCAGCTATACCATTTTTACGCGACCGCGACTCCATCCAGCCTGCAGTGTTACAACGTTTAACACATGTGACACAAGTTGCTTCACATGACTAAACCGCTGCACGGCCTGCACGTTTGTATCAGTGTTGATAAACGCTTATAATAAAATAGTTCTTCTTTCTTTTGGCTTTAAACAGCCGCGTAGCGGCGAGAATGGTGCTGAGCACGAAATCCACTCCGGTTCGGACGCAGCGAGCCGGCGTTGATTTCGTGCGGAGCACTCGAAAAAAAAGTCGGTTTTTTTTTTTTTATAAATATATATCTACATACCGGACAGATTCGACACTGGACTGTTTCGACACAGCACACATATCCAAGTTGTCCCAATGTGGGTTAGCGGACCAGTGCAGCATGCGCCAAATTTGCAACCTGTTCATCGAGCGTAGTTGCAACTACAAATGAACACAGTTCAACGTACACGGCAACCAAAGTTAGATCACGAGGCTAAAATTACGACGTTGTTTCCAGTGTGGCACACCAGGTCATATAAAGAGCGGTGTCCCCAAAGACCTGTGGCCCGATCGAGCACTTCTGGTCCAAAAGCCAGCCTGTTCTAAATGCAAGAATATGCAGAACCCTGATGTTGCGCGTGCGCGCATGAACAAGAGTCTCGTAGACGGAAACATGAAGGCGAAAATGTAAAAATAAGCGCGATTCTGCATGCGAGCATTCTGTGGTGCGTGGCAAATTTATCCCTGCTGTGTGCTATCTAAGGGGCCGTACTGTAAACATTAAAGGTATTGGTGGTACTGTATTACTTCCACTTGCCAAACAGACTTAAAAATCTCCTCGTAGTATCTGGTACGTGCAAAGTCTGTTGTGAAACTGACTATGATGTGTTGTTAGTCTGATATAAATGACACATGTTCTGAAGTGTTTCCGTAAACAGTTATATGTGATGACTAGAGCTCATGGGCGCAGAAAGAACGTGAAGAATTCACACAGGTGAAAATGAGTTGTTTGCTTTTTTAGCAAATCTTGATCAAATCGCGATTCCCCGAGCTGAAAGTGTACGTTGCTATGTAAATAACACACCGAATTGAGGTTACACTGCCGGTACTTGACACCCAGTCGGTGACGACACTGCCAATTTAAGTGTTCCTCGTCAAGCTGGTGGAAAAACCACGATCTGATCCAACATTATTGCTGCGTGGGTGTGAGAGAGCGTATTGTGAGAAGTGATGATATTGACAACAAAGGTGGTTTCGATGAAATGGGATGGAGTGCTACTACGCTCATGGGTCTAAAAGAGAAAATGCAGAGTTCCTCTGGTCGGCAAACCGTTGAATAAATCGTTGTTCCCAAAGAATCGCTCTCTAGCATGAAGGTAAGCTCCTGACAAAGCAGGCCATTTAGGTGTAGAAAACACTAATGCTCGCATTTTACAACATTTTTTATTGGCCAAATATTTTCCAAGATTTGGTAGTATATTGTATATTCATGCAAGATATGCAATGATGGATAAAGAACAACCGCGGAAGTACCATTATTGCCCTGTCCTGTGATTGACGTCCCTTCAGAGAATATGGATCGATATTGTTGGACCTCTTCCACGTTCCCGGAAACGGAACTCTTACCTGTTTTTGACGTATGGACTATGCAATCTAGGTATCCCGACAGGGTGCCAAATAACCGAAGGCACCGAAGGCAATTGCCTTCAGTGCCCCTACCAGTTTTGCTTGTTGCCCAAATTTTTGTCATTCTTGGCCCTATTCATTAACATGTAATTGCCTTGAGCCCTTTTACACAATTGAAAATTGCCTTGAAAAAAACTGGGGCCCCCCCCTTGCCCTTTACAATCTATTTTGCCCTGATCCCGAGGCTTCCCACTTTTCTAAATTAGGACTGAATACTGTTATCGGTGCTCTTATCCAAGTGTTTGCGAGAATCGGCCTACCAAAAGAAATGTCATGATCAGGGCACAAATTTCATGTCTAAAGCCATGCGCGGTATATTGTGGTAAGTTAGGCATTAGCAAATTGCTACTTCTGCGCGGCCCAGCAAACGAATAGCATGACGGAAAGTTTTCATGGCACTTTGACACTCTGCTTAGGTCACTACTGATGAACAATGACGTGCTTGGTGAATATATCCCTTCTTTTGTTTTCGTACAGGGCGGTGCCTTGTCAAACCACGGGTTACTCACCCTTTTAATTATTGTACGGCCGACAAGTGCGAGGTCCGTTTAGCGTGCTCAAACAAGATTGGATAGATACGGATGAAAGGCCAAAGGATATCCTTTCACATTTGTTTCAAATGTGTGACCGTATGCAAATCTTTTGGCAGATGCAAAACAAAGAACCCCTGAGAAAAGTCAGGCCAAATGACACGGCATTATGATCGAAATGCGCAGGTGCAAGAATTTCTGCCCGGTGATCAAGTACTTGTATTCTTCCTGTAGTGCCGCTAATTAGACAGTAAATGCGTGGCCCATATGCAATTAAGCGCCGTCTGGATATAGGATTAACTATGAGAGTGAAATGCCAGATAGGTGCAAGAAGTGCGTGTAGTGCTGTCAATCACCTTAAACGTTGGTACCATAGAAATGGAGAGTGACAGATTGACCCTCATGTGTGTACATTACAGGTTTGTTCATGAAATATCGTCAATCAAAATGATATGTGTTGAAGATGTAACTGTCCACGGTCAATTGCAAATATCTCTTGTGATGATGTAGTCCCTAATTGTGTGAAAACCCAACATGGTGTCAAGTAGATATTGCATCAGAATTAACGGAATCTCAAAGTGAAATTGTATGTGTGTTAGCTGCGTATGAGGGTTATTTTCCGCTGTACCTGGTCGTAACACATTTGGTTTAACATCTATTGATCTCATCGTCACAGACCTGTACGGCCAGTGTGCTTACAGAAATGCCCCAGTCCATGCGTAAGCCAGTCAAAGAAGAACTTGATCGATGGTAGAACTAGCAGTTATGAACTTACCACAATGAATAGGCATCGCATTTTGTGTGGTGCCAAGACCCTGATGGATCGGTTCGAATTTGTTCAGATATGAGAGAATTGAACAAAAATCCAAATTGGACCATACAAAATGCCCAAATAGATGAAATTCTTGACAAAGTGGTGCTGCTAAGTATATTACCACGCTTGATTTGACCCAAAGGGGTCTACCAAATTCCACTTAACGAATGATCTCGTGATGCTGTATTTTTGTCACTGCTTTGGCAATTCAGAGTACCCTGTACTACCATTTGGTTTTTCATGTAATATATGTGTCAAAATAGGTAATGTTGGGCCTAGAATATTGTTGAAAAATTTGGTATTAATTAAAATGTTTACTTTTTGATATTACAGTATATTGCATAGTAATATCCAGACAGTATTGTGGTACTAGAAGTGACTGTTGGAAGCTCTAATTGGGTGTGGCTGATTATAGCCATTGTGGTGCACTGATCCCCGTTTCCTGTGAATGGTAGGGCTTAGAGGCACAATGTCTAGACCGATGTTAGTGGTGTTTTATGCATGCAGTGCAAATCTAGTCACTGATTGGTCATCATAATAGCTTGGATATTGAGTGCAAATTTAAAGTCAGTCTTTGTCGGATGTCAAGTAATATTGTAAAGAGAAATTGCCGTCTGATATATGTGAATAAAAGAAGACTGTAAAAGAGTTTCGCTGTTTAAATTTACAATGACTCTAATTCGACGGACAAGGCTCCGCACATGTAATTGTTGTGTACGGTTTCTTCAATATACCTAATGTGGTAAATTGTGGTTCTCCGCCGTATGGTAAAACGAAAAAAAAACACACAGGGTCCATCCCATGCTTTTGATAGCACCATTTTCGTTCTCCCTTTTCGTGGGAACCGTTTCTGGAATTTCCCCTCCTGAGTGCTACCATTTGTTAGAACCCGACTTATTGTTTTTCTTTGTTGTTACTTGTAATTCTTGGGCTAGGCCTACTATATTACTTAGTTTTAAGTGTCAATGCATAGTCGTCGGCCTTTACGGATGCTTCACGCAAACTGTCCATTTTTTTTCATCCAGATGTGTTTGATATCTGGATGTAGACACTGTTTGAACTCTTCAAGTTCAACTAACATCAACTCCCTAAGTTGACAAAATTTTGCCCGACTTCCTTTGGAGAGAAGCAAGCGATCAAACATTTGTGTCCCTTTACACGGGCAAATTCAACATGGTCTGGTCATCCTTTTTCTGACAAGACCTGATTTTTGTCTATATGCTCTGGCACCAATCCATATGCATTGAGCACTGCCTGCGAACCTCTTTCATAATAATTACTCTGTATAATGCCACGGCCGAATATATTTCTTCGGGCTTAGCAATGAACACTGACTGTAGCAAAAGGTCCAAGGACTCCTAGGGCCATTTCAAGCTATTGGCAAATTTTCACTCAAAGTGTAAGAAGTATTTGTCTACTTATTGTTCCTGAATTTTTGGAACCAGGCGAAAATTTCGCGCCATCAAAACCAGCGGGCTTGGAAGCGTCTGACGAGCTAGGCCTGTTGTTCAATTTTTCTACTCTAACCAAGCTTCCATAGCTTCTTTGCTTTCATCTCATTTTGCAAATTTTACTTTTCACTCCTTTTGTGCATTTGCAACTCCATTGCTTTGTGTGCATTTCATTTGCATTTCCATTTTTTAGTTGCTTTTTTTTTTGGTTTGGCAGTTGCCAGTTGCAAACTTTTCTTTTTCCAATTGCAATTTCATTCAATCCACTTTAATTTGACGGCATCACTTGGGCCCTGTTCAAGAACCTCTTCTATACTATCCAAATATGAACTATCCCACACAATTTCCTGGACAAAAATTTGTCAAATATTTTTGATGACTTGTTTTTCATAGCATTTGTTTTGCTTAAAGTCCTAAATGCTTGGCAAGGATTATTAATCGGCTTTCTCAGGTAATCAAACTTCTCCCAAAAAAGTTATTTGCCCTATGAACTCTTCTGGATTAAAACTCCATTGTAATCTGTTCTCTACAACACAATATTGCACTGAACCAAACTACAAAGTAGTTAGTACATGTAAATACACGGTCATGTGCATATGGTTGGACACCATATAGTTGTGGTGGGCGGTACATTTATCCTCCTATTCTATGTCAACAAGCTGCTGCACGGCCATGATGTGTCCATTGTTCAAGTTGGGGCTCATTTCAAAGCTTATTATTCTTTCTAAATTTGTATTACATTTGAAACATTAACATTTGTTTTTTAATTAGCAAAAAGTTCCACAAATATTAACGAAGGTAAAATCTGGGGTGGAGGGCGGTGGAGGAGGGCGGGTGGAGGAGTGTATGGACAAATCAAGGGAAAAGGAATGTAGTGTTTCTGACACCATAATTGTAAGTGTGTTTAATTTTTAATAAGAATTTGCTTTTCAAATAATACTAGCCTTTCCTGGTGATGCTGGTTAATTGTTGAAGCAAAATTAAATTGTAATTGTAATTTACCTTGCAATTAATACCAGAATTATATGAGTAGGTTAATAAAGGTCACGACGATTCATGTTCTGTCTACGGAAAATTATCAAAATCAGAAGGATAAGAATATAGTGTCCAATAATTGTAAAGAAATACAAATTAAAATAGCATGTAATCTGACAAAGGTTACACAAAAATGGTAATATAAATTGGAGTTAATTGAGTAATTAAAAAAATCATAAAACCTCAAACACTATTAGTGCTATACAGTGCTCAAAAATTTGATCTAACATATTGCAGGCCTGGTTTATGCGTGATCATGCGAATTAGTAAAGAGCAGGTCACAGAAGCTGCAAATTGTATTTTAAAATACCCCTACTGGCTAAATACCTCACTATCCTGGTCCTATTGGTTTATTGTGCCGTCACATTGTTGACACGGGACTATATTAAGGTAGAAATCCTGTATGGAATTCAAAACTTTTATTTAATAGAAAACAATGGTGTAACATTTGAATGTTGACACAATTGTTTGGGCTTATCAGTCCAACTACACACGTGTGATGAAACTTAAAGTGCTCTGCCAGTGATAGCACTTTGATATGTAGTATTTTACACACATATACATGTACCACCCTATACCTTTTTAAACGAATCTGGTTAAAATTTATATGCAATACCAGACTTAATTGAGGCTATCCCAAAGACAATTAGAGTAGCTGTCTGTTTTCACATTTTCATAAAAAGTCAATATTGATTAAGTCGTTTTGCCTTAAATTTAAAAGGTTCTATACTTATTTTTGTTTGCACACGTATTACATCCAGAGCTCAGCAAAAACATATAATTATATATTTTCATCAAAGCGATGGGTGTTGTTGTACCCCCTGAAATATATGTACTTGGTTTTTAAGATTCTTTACACCAGAGAAAAATACAATGAAGTAAAGTGTGATTGAACAAAAATCTGATGTTTTTCATAATATCACCATAATATATTTGTTGACCACCCTGAATTACCTCATGAAACTGGTACAAATTAATTCCTTGAACCATAAGCTTTCAAAAAATATATAGTTTTTAGGCGGTGTTCAGATGTTATCGTTTGAAAACTAATAGTAAATAAGGAAAAGGGAGGGTTAAAACCACAAAACAACCAAAAAACAAGAACCAAACAATTGAAAAATCAACCACAAACAAACACACACAACATTTTGTATGCCAAAATGTGCACAATGCTTACCATATTATAAAACTTTTAGGTGTGTAAATTTTGAACAAGAAGCTCAAATTATCTCAATTCAATTCCCGACGACGAGCCCCCCAATTCTGTTATGACGTCTCGTAGACATCAAAGGTCAGAAATTCAGAAATACCTTTGCACAACACAAATAAATGAAGCCTTGTTGCACAAGTGATCTGATTTTATATAACAGTGACAGATTTAATGATTTTAATCAGATTGGATCAAGAATTGTGTATGTCCAAAACACAATTAGCGATTAAACTAAAAAATTACAACACCAATTAGTTTAGTACTTATGTTGCACCAGAATGTGCACTATGTCACAAGAAAGCATTGCAGTTTCAAAGATGTTATGTCCTCACAGCGAAGAGGACTCCAAAAAAATGGAAAGCATGCAAAGGCACACTAAAATTCCTCAGTAGTGAATATTCCCTTGGAATCTTCTCAGTGCTGAAGATAACTTTTGTCCTGCAGTTCAAGACGACCAAGGTTAAATAAGTCCTCGACGACAACTAATTTTCCACAGTATATCAGTCCAAGATACTCCACATTTTAATTAAAAATTTAAAATGTAGATATCTAGTGATCCAAAACAAGTCTATACTTTACTTTTATAATTTCTGGATGATACGATATCAATCTCTTTCAAAGAGAGACTAATATATATATTAGGAGACTGATATATATAGTCTCTTTTCAAAGAGATGAGACTAAGGAAAATATCAATCATAACCCCCACTAATCAGAGAACGTGCCAACTCAATATGCAAAGCGCTCTCCACACTTTTTCAGATTCAAATGAAACATTCAAACAATGCATACACAATATATGAAAAAGCATTATCAGAGTATGATTTCGTCAACATAACTGTTAAATATGAAGAAAAAAGCACCAAAACACTAGCAAAAAAAACGAAAATCGCAATATTCTGTGGGTTAACCACCATATTCAAGAACGTCACCAAAAATGTCGAAAAGAATTTTTGTAAACTCTTAGACCGTCATTTCCGAAAAAATCACATTGAACAAATTCCTTCAACAGAAACATGTAAAACTGAGAGATGCCTTGCATGGGGGAAAAAATATCCAAAACATAATAGCTCCCAGAACAAACGGCATCCTAAATTTGCACAATGCCAAGACAGAGGGGACCGTACATGCAGCTGCCCCAAAAAAATTAAAGAGCAATTGCCCACTAGACGGTCAGGCTTCGCAAGGAAACATCGTTTATACAAAGCACCGTAAACACCCTAAATGCATCCCCCCCC
The DNA here is from genome assembly GCA_023653785.1 of Ophioderma brevispina. Lineage (NCBI taxonomy): Eukaryota > Metazoa > Echinodermata > Ophiuroidea > Amphilepidida > Ophiodermatidae > Ophioderma > Ophioderma brevispina. Next base: position 8,321 of record JAMKCH010078734.1, on the reverse strand, counting down.
CCTCCCCCCCCCCCCAAAACAATACATTGGATCAACATCTACAACTTTAAAAGAGAGATAGGCACCATACTCAATCATTCAACACAGAATCTAAATCATGCATCAGAAACTATCCAAAATTATATGGAACCTCAAAAAGGAAAAACCACAACTTTTAATATAAAATGGGTATCATTCAAAGAGCGGCCCCATACAATCCGGCCACCCAAACGATGCCACTTTATGTCTTGCTGAAAACTATACATTCTATGATGGCACCCAAACAATGTACACTTAACAAACGATCGGAACTTATATCAAACTGTAGACACAAAAAACAAGTACAAAACATAAGCACATTTGGCAACAACTAGAAGAAGCTTCTTCAAAGCAAATTAAAGGAAGACCAGTGATTTTTTTTGGTCGATGCAGCTGGTAGTATTTTTTTTTTTGAGAATCATATATGCTCCTAGGTAGTGAAGTTTATAGTCCCATTAGTTGATGATTGCCACCAATCGAGGATGCTTGGCATGAAGAGAAGGTGAGAGAAACTGTCAGTGAGCTATGATGTACAACATAGAACTGCTTGTGGTTTCCACGATATATATATATAATATATATATTATATATAGATATATATATATATATAATATATATAGAATCTATATATATATACTAAATATATATATATATATACTAAATATATAATATATATATTAGATATATACTAAATATAATACAGCACATATGGAATTTTTAGGTTTTCAATAAATCTTTAAAACGCAGCCTAATATTGATCCAACATCGGGATTTGAGTTTACAATGGACAACCAATTTATACACATTTTATTTGATTAAAACCAAATATATTGCAGATATACTATGGTATTGAAGGTTTCCTCTTTAAAGGCACCTGTTTGGCCACCATTTTGAATTTGAAGCTGATACAAGGAAAACTAAAATGCCATGATAAGCGTTTCTAAAGTCATAAATAATATCCTATACATCCCAAACCTGTTCATTTAAACCTTCATGGTACTTGAGCATTTTCTCCGAGTGTTTTAATGACGTTATGTTCATGCCTAATGAACATCACAAATGCTCAAAAATTGACTGGGCCTAGTGAAAAATGGTGGCTCGGCACTTTTTGTGGGATGTTTTGAGAAAATTGGGACTGTTGTAAACTGGTTTCACTAGCATGAGAGAGAGCGTGGGCCGCCCCTAGCGGTTAGGTGCTTGCCTGTGGCGCCAAAATTTACCATCAAAATTCCAGGGTTCGAATCACGGTGGGGTCGTGGCAACTTGCTGGGAGTTAATTCGGGTACTATCAATTATGGATTTGATTGTATACCAGCTATAGTGATTAAAGACAGAATACCGACTCTCCTCCATGTTCTACTTGGGAATTGGCAAATTGGATCATGAAAAGCATTCGCATCCTTCGGGATGTGGGACGTAAGCCGTCTGGTCCCGTGTACAGAGAGTCACCAACTTTGTACATGTTGTTACATCGCAGTCAGTGTCATATAAGAGTAGGGTGTAACCCTGACTGTTCCCAATCCGCCCCAGCCCAAGCGGGCCCATTCATTTAGGAGCGTTCTGTATCATGGAATACACGCGGCCCCGGATCAGCCACACTAGCATGACAAATCCTGGACACCAACCACAACAGCCAGTACCAATGACTTGTGGATACGAGCAACAAACAAAACTAGCATAGGTTATGCTGAATTCCTTAAGTTATGGCTTGAAACTTAAGTAAAATGTTTGGTGTTAGAACTTTGAACGTCTGTAGGAGGGTAAATCGAGGCAGTAAGACACACTTTCACATGAAACAGCTCTTTTTATTCAAAATGTACCGAGTCATTTTTAACTGGGCCATCAATTGGCTAGCATTGATTTTTGAGAAATTTAAAATCCCAATAGAAAGTAGAAAAATAATAAAGCCCATGGGAACCATTTTCTTACATATATGGACATTGAACTAACAAAGTTATTGATAACATTACAGAGAGGAAAACAAAACACCAACTTCGTCTATTCAATGTACTCTGACAAATAAACTGTTATTATAAATTTCTATTTTAGCATTGTCAATGATTATGAATACAGATAAATCCAAACATCTTCAACCCATGAAACTTTAACTTTTTAATATTGTCATTTGAGACTGATGAGGGTGTGCATTACTGACACCCACATGGAATGAAAAAACTTTCTCGTTAAGGTTTGTCCACAGCATAATTCCAATGAAAAATAAACTTGCCGTTTTAGCTTTGTCTGTGACTTGATCTCATAAGAGAAGAAATTAACAGTAAGGAACATTCATGTAATATATGGTTATGTGGTTTAAGACAATATAAAGGGTGGCGTCCTAATCGAAAACCTCGCCCAAACCCACCCACCCACCCTTTATTCAATCAAAATTGAGATTTGAAATCGGAGAAGTGAAAGTTCACATTTTCTCATACTCCAGTGAAATTTATGGCCCACGAATGTTTCCTTTTGATATATGAACAAAAACATCTCCAAATGTAGTCAAACCACATTAATCAAAACCCCCACCACCAATCCTACTGGCTCAACTTAATATTAAGTAAAAATTTTTGGCTTTTGCTATCAAAGGGGGACCCAATGAATAAAATTTGTAATCAGATGTTTTTGAAAATAAGGGAAATGCTGTATCACCTGTTTCCACAAAAATAGCCCATGAGGTAAAACTGTATACTAGAGTGCGGACCTGACATTCGGTCCTAGCAGGATCTTCATCATGTCAAAGACAAATGTTTGCCTTTGATGAAGATCATGCTAGGATCAAAACGTCAGGCCCCACACTCTCGCACAGGGTGTACAGATATCCTTTGCCACATGAGGAAAAAAACATTCATATGAAAATCGAAAAATATCAGGTGAACGACCTTTAACAGTTGATATGCACAGAGTGCAGAGTGCTTCCAATATGAAGAGACAGAATAATACCCAATAAGTTTGTACAGGTTAGCACTCGCTAGCAGAGCCAGTGCTAAACCGTACAAACTATGTGTCTTACATACATTATATATATCTAGATATATAGATATATATATAGATATATATATAATCTACATATGACTAGATTGAACATAGGGCGAAAATATGATAATTCATCATCTTAAATGAACCTTTCTTATATGCCTAATTAAGTAATATATTCATATCTTTGTTAGCTTAATGAGATATCTTCATTTGCATAAATTAATATCATTTCTTTTGACGGATTTAACAGCGCAAACAAAGGATAACGTTAAGGCGAAACAAAAAATTTCGCCCTAACGTCAAAATCTCTGTTTTGAATAGGGAAAATTTCCGCCATAGCGTAGGATATAGGGATATTAGATCTATATAATATATAAAATAAATGCAAGAAATTGGAATAGGAGTGAGACGTTGACAGTAATATTGGTTCTTATTGTGCCCAAGCTCTCACCCTCCGGGCTTCCATACAGTGGCAGATGTACAGATAAATATAAAGCGAAAGAGAATACAATCAGAATATAATAATAATAGTACAAATGATCATAACAGTAGAACCACCCAATCTCTTGCGGGTATATATTATATATATATATAGATATATATAATATATCAAGTCCACTATTATATCCTACATAGAGTTGGACGTTAGGGGCGAAACATTTTTTTCGCCTTAACGTATCCTTTGTTTTTGCAATTTATTCCGTGAAAAGAAATGAATATAATTTATGCAAATGAGAGATCATCTATAGCTAACAAAAAAAATGAATATTATATGAGCATAATAAGAAAGGTTCATTATAGGGGACTAATGAATTATTTAAATTTTCGCCATATGGTTCATGTATTAGTGCAGATATATATAGAGATATTATATATATATGCAAAAGGGCTTACGTCCTTTTTACCGAAATTGAGTTATTAGTATTGAAGTTATAATTGCTAATCAAAATACACATTTTGGTGCTTGTTTGCCTTTAATACTCCTTCCATTCCTGAGATATAGTTAATTTTTCCTTTCGGAAATACTTCGGGAATTTCCGGAAAGTTGACTTTAATAAAAAATGCTATAAAATCTCAGAAAAATATTTTGTTTCCTTTTTTGATTGTTTATGGTAGCTTTTAAAACCAGAATACTAAACTTTTTTAAGTCACTATGGTGAAAAAAAATAATTTTAAATTAACAAAAAAGTGTGCTGTTCGGGAAAAACTTAAAAAAAAATGCACAGAAGGGGCATTTTGGCAATTTAAAATAAATATTCATAATTTTGAAAAATAAATGACTATTCAATTCGTTCTTTTTGATTCTAAAAAACATTAGCCAAGGCGAATAATGTAGTGACAAGATTGAACAATTTAATCATAAAGGTGTTTTAGAAAAGGGGTCAAATAGTTGTTTGCAAAAGGGCTTACATCCACTTTTTCAATTAAAGTTAATTAATAATTAAGAAAAAATAAAGAACTACACATTTGAACGATACACCTTACCTTTTTTATAAGTTCTAACATGGTTCTAAAAGATAAACTTAATATCACTAATTAAAACACCTTATTGACACTATCAGTTTTTCCTCTTTTCTTCGAAAAGGGCAAATATGGGAGGAGGTAAGCCCTTTTGCATATCAGCTCTTATATATATATATATATATTATATATATATATATATAATAATATATATATATATATAGATGAACATAGGGCAAAAAATATTACTATTATAGTCTATAATGAGCCTTTCTTATGCTAATTAATTAATATTCATGTTTTTGGGAGCTAATGAGATTATCTATCATTTGCATAAAAATATATTCATTTCTTTGACGGAATAAAGCGCACACAAAGGATAAATTAAGGCGAAACAAATTCGCCCCTAACGTAAACTCTATGTTTATGAATTAGAAAATTTCGCCCCTAGCGTAGGATATATGATAGATATAGAGATATATATATACTATATATATTAAAATTTCGCCCTAGCGTAGGATTAGTGATATATATATATATATATATTATTATATAATATATAATATATATATATATATAGATATAAATATAAAATATATATATAGAGATATATAAAATATAATCACGATATCTTACGCTAGGCGAACATTTCTGATTCATTAACATGAGAGTTTGACGTTAGGGCGAAATTTTTTTTTTTCGCACTTCTTAACGTTAGCCTTGTTTGCGAGTCTATTCCGTGAAAAGAAAATGAATTTAATTGATGCAAATGAAGGATATCTCATTAGCTAACAAAAAAACATGAATTAATATTAATTGCATACTAAGACAAGGTTCCATTATAGACTTCAATTGAATTATTTGAATTTCGCCCCCCTATGGGTAATCTAGTTCAAATAGAATATATATATATCTATTTTATGGGTTTACAAAAATAGAAATACTCAAGTCAAAACTTGAAAGATCCCAATGGCGTGGAGGCAACAGGTGGGGAGCAAATATGCAACATGAGCCCATCTTAGTGCAAATCGTTGTGATGACACTGCATGGGTATTACTTTCCACAGTTGTCAAAATTTGGACTTTGGGATCTGGTCGAAGTTCACTTTTCTAGTAATGAGCCAATAGAGCAATATGCGAGTATGAGTCGATAACATGCACAAATATGAATTTTAACAGGGGAGAATACCAAACATCCTAGTTTCGTCACATTGGAAAAATTAACCTTTTCTCAAGGATAGCCCATGAACTGAAGGTGCTAGGTTACTATACACCTTTTAAAACTGTTTTTCAAAATCATGAGCACACAGCACAGTTCTTGACTATTTAAGGAGGAATCTCGGAGATTTCCCGAGGTTGCCCTCAAATTTTCAAACAAAATTATGCTTTTGATTCGTACTTATGTTGTCCAATACTAATCATATGTAAATAAGCTTAAGCTCAAATGAAGTCCATCATGGCTAAACATAGACAAATTGCAAACTTTGTTAAAAATCTGGATCTGGAATATTTGTCTATGCATTGTATCCTATGGCACCTGCTTATACTATACATAAATATTTACTGAATCAAAACGAAAAACACAATGATGCTCTAACTTTGAATTGAGCATTTAGGTACTACCTTCCAGTTCTAGTTGGCTATTTTATTATACGCAAAAAAAAAGATATATATTTGAATTTTGAAGTCAGCCTTTAAATGCGCTCGATTAAATCTTCAGAGTTTTATATCCTTACATCCTAAATCTGACGATCACTGCAAAAAAGCAAGGTAGTGTTACTTTTTTTCTTGCTAGATTTAGGGAGAATATCCCCTAACTCAAGGCAGGGTCCACTCCGTATTTGTTTTTCAAAAAGTGCATGTAAATGCAGTTTAAGTGACGTGAGGATAAAAATAATATAAAAATAAAACCGTAGGGTGGTACATAAGAACAAAAAGGTTCTCACTTCTCAGATGCACCTTCTTTCTATGAGTGTACAACTTAGCTGTTGTTGTACTCATTGCATTTTTCAGCCCAATTCCAAATATGGCCTTAACTAATACTTTATGGCATAAGCTCAATACACAGGACTGCTTATTGCAAATCATACATAAATATTGATTGTGACCTGCCTTTGACTATGAGGGTTATTTCTACATTTGGTTAATATAATATAAACATAGCAAACTAGGGTTGCCCCCCTCATTTGCTGAAGGACAGTGTGCATTCTCATTGTAGAACGGGTTGTTTGTAGTGCAACTGTTGTAGATTAGTATCTTCCAATTGTCAGCTGCTGCTAATGGCAGTCGGGGGTTGTGATGGCTTTGCGTATGATGGCTGCCGATGTTGGTTGAAGCTGCAAAAAGATTAAGTATAGTCAAGGTTCACAGTGGTGGGATTCAAACAACGGTAATAAACTGACTTATTATTCTCTTTACACGCAATCTTGTTTCTAGGTTCGGGAAGAAAAAGCTGTGTGCCATGTCCCGGTGCAAATTGTGGACCAATTACCTGAGTGACTTGATGTACAAATATTACAAAGTATATACAGTGGCCCATTTTACGTAATCAGTTGCCTAGTCTTACTTGTGTGTTTGATTCCATCAATTTTATAGTAGAATTAAAAATACTCTAAAATAAGAATGATTGGAAGAGTTCAATATGTACCCCTTTTAAAATATACATGAAGCAAATGATATTTATGGCCTTAAACTTACAAATACCCTTGGCCAAGTTTATTTTGTTAAGTGTTGCCATGGTATAAATGCTATGAATTGATGAAGTGGTAACATATGGAACTCTTGTGGACTGTTAAATGAACATAACGGACTTTTTCATGAGATTGAAAATGATGAGCACAAGCTGCTGTTATCTCTTCTTTAATAGTATTCCACTATGCTATCTTATTACAAATTCCTTGGAGAAATAGGCAGAAAGGGCTTGGTTTGAGTTATCTAAAAGCAATAACAGCAATTGTTTTGAAGAGATCCCAATTTTCCAGATATTTTGAGAGTTTGAACAGTTGCGCATTGGGTAATTGACTCTTTAAACATACCTGTGAATTGGGATTTAGAGCTCAAAAATCTATATGTCGCAAAAAGAAGGAATTGTAATTAGAATATTAATATCGAGATCTCTCAATAATAATTCAACGGCTGATGGAAAGTTCTCCGATATGAGATTATTTAGCGGTAAATCGCACCATGTACATGTCTACGCTCCTCCATTAGTTGTTTCCGTCGGTCAGTAAAAAATCAAGTTACAGGTCCTTTGTGAGGTGGCACTATTTCATCATGGAACGAAAATTTAAAATTTGGCGTTTTCCAACTGCGCCATTAAATTAAAAAGCCAGTCAGGGATCGCAATTCTAATGACAAAAATGCTTCTTTTATGACAAATACGTCATTTGGAGCATTTTACTAACGCAGGATAGTTTACTAGACAATTACCAGACACTGTTACAAAATCTCAAATTTGAAAAATTGAGGGCACTCTACAAAAAATGTGCTGTTATTGATTTTTTAAATCAATAATCTTAAGGAATACAGTTTTCACCACACAAATGACCACCTTAGGTACAAGCAATCCTTGCTGTCTTGTGGTTAGGTTACGTAACTCATGATACGTGATTTGGAGTGAGTTTGTTTGGGAGTTTAAATCAACATTCATGTTTTCTTTTAAATTGACAAAATTATAAAATTTTCCATGTGAAGGAAAAAATTCAGTAGCCCTAAAAAGATCAGTAAAAAACAATAGCTGCCTTTTGACGGTTAGTAAGGGAGAAACTGCTTTTTTTTTTTCCTCCCCCCCCCCTGGAGCATGGTGTGGTCAAATAACTCAGCATAGATACATGCCTGACCAAAACATATGAATTAAAAAGTGTACGT